>JXSR01S009534.1:42513-47513 GCA_000969725.1 Ophiothrix spiculata
AGCTTAAGGGTAAAGTTTCTTGCCCAAGGAAACAAGGAGACTTAAACCACCGCGCCCGGGGCTCGAACCAACAACCTCAGGCTGTATTACGAGACCCGTTAGGGTCAAAAGACCTCCCTTTTCAGCATCGCTGTCACCCAAAGACTCCTATTTTTACAAAGACCCCATAATCATAATTGTTTTTTATTTTTCTCTCACCGAATGCCAGTTTTTGCTCAGCGTATGCCAAAAAACAGGCTCTCACCCAATGACCCCTCATTTTTTGAGCCTTTGCTCGCACCGAATGTCCCAGCCTGTCAGAGCGCGGTCCTTAGAAAAAAGTGGTATGGATGCTTGTCAGAGCACCACAAAATCGGACCCTAAATGTCGCAATGTCGTAATAAACTAAAATTGACCCCTAAATGTCGTAATGGAAATTTGACCCATAAATGGCTTACCGGCGTAACAACGCACTATTTTCTGCCATAAAAACATGAATAATACATTGGAAGCCTTTTCTGTAGTTAATTCTTAACATTTTAGAATATTTGGCGAAAAAGAAACTATAAAGTAGAAGATATCGTAAAAAGACGACCCTTATTGTCGAAAGTTACCCTGAAAAGGTACCCCTTTTCTAAAGACGTCGACGACGCCAATAATGGGACAAAATCCGACAATTTTTCGACTTTTTTTCTGATGAGCATGCCGCATGCGTACCACTTGTTTCTTCAAGCGGCCCCCTGGGTCCTTACACCCGTATGCATTTCATATTTGACTGCCCCCGGCCGGGGATATACCATGATTTCCTCGGCGCATCGGCACTAGAACTGGTATCGTTCCCCTGATGTTGGGCAACCCCCATAACCCAATTTTTGAAATTATCTCTAGCGTACAGGATGTCAAATGTCATATCTGAAATCGGAAATGGGCCAGAAATAAAGTTACTAAAAATATCCAGTATTGCCTTGTTAGTTCCGTTTTGTGACGTAGTAAATGACGTGTTCTATTGTCCGATAGTCAGCTTTTATAGTTGTCGGTGTTGAAGATTAGATCTGATACTAGTGATAGGATATTTTTGGCATATAAAAAGTTCAAGACATACGAATTGATCATGTGAACTACTGTGGCCGCAAAAAGACCAAATTAGGCAATTTTGCAGCCGCACTATTCCGAAGGCTCGCCAGTCCGAAAATGAAATGCGGGGTTCGCTGGTCCAAAACTGAAATAAGATCCACTAGTCCGAAATGAAACCGTTTGTTGATCCTAAGGTTCGCCAGTCCGAAAATGGAAAAAATGTTCGCTAATCCGAAAATGAGATAAGGTTTGCTAGTGCGGAAATGAAAATAAGGTTTGCCAGTCCGAAAATGGAATATAAAAATATAAGGTTCGCTAGTCCGAAAAATAATTAATTTTGTTGTTTATCAAACCCAATTTTACTTTCGGACCTTCTTTTATTTTTGAACTTTCGAACCTTATTTCATTTTCGGACTGGTGAGGCATATTTTATTTTCGGACTGACGAATCGTATTTCGGACCGTCTAAATAGGGCGTTTTCACTATTTTATTTTGAAGTTCTTGTTCAGAAATTTAAAGCAGGCACAGAGAAACCCGTGTTGGGCCTCTCGTCTGATTTTGTTCCCATGCATTACACGCTTTGTTCGTGCGCAGGTCATTGAAGTCAAATTTTTACCAAGGTCTTGGTTGAACCATGATTGAACTTAATACCAGGTCGGTAAAGTGGTGCTAACACCATTTCTAGTCTGTATCAACATGATACCAAAAGAAAGAGCTACACTATACCACACCGCGTGGACACCCCGACACAGAAAAAAAAGGGTGCCCAAAACCCGAAAAAAAAAATAGAGACGCGCGTCGAGAGAGAGCGCAGCCCCGGGGACAAAACATGCACATGGACAACACACATTGCCCCGCCTGCCGAAAGCCCCGGCAAAATAAGAGAGACACAATACACGTTGGGAAGCTGGTTGTCGGGACGAGGCCGACTCACCGAGACTTGAGGAGTCGAGACCCGACACGTATGCACTACAGAGACAACACTGGCACCACCGTGCCATTGATTAACCATGGATTTTATATTTAAACTATTATCAATTAGGCCTATACGGGTTTTTTTTTGTCCTATCAGCATGATCAGATTCCTTCCGCGACTCTATTTTGAGTCATAGTTCAATCTGAATGCACGAGATGGACCCACATCGAGCTTCGCCGCGTCGCGTTAAGGTCCATATAGGGGATTCTACACGCCGAAGTGCAGATAAATAATCTCCGAGATCCAGATCTGAGATCCGCATCTCCGTAGACCACTTGCACGTATACGCATGTACGGGTGGTTTCAGCACTGGATCCGACGCCCTTGGAAGTTGCAGCCACAGTCTACTGCAAAGCGGCTTACGGAGATGCGCATATTAATTTCTTCTGGATTTGCACTGCATGCACATAATCCCCCTAGACACGCATTGTCTAGATGGACCAGCTTGGCACTTCCTCACCTTGAGCATATATGTTGAGTTCTAGATCAGGGTTTATCCATCCAAAGGATCTTTGATCCATCTTACTGAAGGCCCCCAGAATATTTAAAAAGTGAAAGTTTCAGGATCAAATTTGTAAGTTTTACACATTTTAATGTTTTACTTTAAAATTTAATGCAAGTCGAGGGCCAGACATGAGACATCCTGATCCAGATGGATCACGCACCACGGGAAATTTATTAGGCACAGACCGCCGACATCACACATTCTGTATGTTGGACCAGACTCATGCATGCCCAAAATTTGACTCCCAGCATGCAGTTTTCGTAAACCCGGGAAAAATTAAAGAGCCAAATCGGAACATCTGAACTGCAGAGTATACCCCGTGAGTGCCTCACTTGAGACTTGCGGCACACTACCAGCACGTGTACTTTTCGACCTTTTGCTATTACACGCGTGCCCCCGGTAGATTCTAATGTTATTATGCCATGGAAACCTGTCTGGGATAATCTACCTGGGAGAACGGCTTTCGCGACCCCTCTTTGTAGGAACATCAGTATGAGCCTCTCCGTCAGTCAGTAACTTCTTTGTTTTTATCAGATGTGTAGGAGGATGGAATGTGGCATTGATCAAATCAAATAAATATTAATAAATAGTCATTGAATATCACGACGAATCCATTAAACGACCAGTAGGTCGAAGAGCCACTATATAGACCGGCAGTATGAACAAGTGGCACGTTAAAACGAATTTATACATGGAAATAGGTTTTATTCCATGATGAGTACTTTACCAATTACTGAGCAAGAAAAAAGTTCAGATAAAGTTGATGCAGTAAAGTCACCCCATGCACGCCTTTTTCCCAAATTCGGCATTTTGGCATGACCTACTATATAGTAAACTTAACGGCAAATAAACATTTTTATATTAACGACGTGGGATTTGGGACATCTTTAGTGTCATTGTTATTTCTTGTCAAAATGATCAAAATAAACATTGAGTATGTTTTCACATAATTTGACATAAAATATTATGTGATTTGGTAATTTTATAACATTTTATATAATAGATTCCCTTTAAAATCAACCCTTTGGGAAGAAGTGATTGCATGCGCAATGTGGTCAAAGTATAAACATGGTGGACTGTGCTCGCATCCGTAGGCCTGTTTTATTTTATTGGCGGATTTTACTTTCTTTGCAGTATAGGCGAAAATCCGACTGAGTTACCGGAGTAAAAAGTTCTTGGGTCCTGCATTATAAGCAGGGGCGTAACCAGCTTTGACCGTCCGGGGGGGCAAGACTCAAGAGCCTTCCCGATTTTTGTACTGGCTTGGGAAAAAAAATTAACGCGCGCAAAAATATTTGGACAAATTTGTTTATTTTAGCTAAAAAACGCCTATTTTTGGATGAAATAATGGTTTCTTTCTTTTTTCTTTTCTCTTTTCCGTTTTCTCTTCCTTCCTTTTCTTTCTTTTTCTCTTTTCCTTCGCCTTTTCCCTCTTTTTTGGCCTTTCTCTTCTTCTTCCTCCCTTTCTTCCCTTCCCATTTTTTTGCTCTCCTTCCCGATTTTTTTGGGTCCGGGGGGGGCAAGCTGCCCCCCGGACACCCCCTGGTTACGCCCCTGATTATAAGGGTAAACACAGCTCCCCTCCATGATCGTTTTACTCCCTAAACTCCTCTTATTTATCTCTGCCCAGTGATACTTCTCTTAGGAGAAATTCAATTTTGAGTCCGTCACAATTTGACCGAATGAAAGTACAGTTGACGCCGCTTAATCGGGACAGTCGGGAGTAGCAAAAATATCCCGATTAACCAGTCGTCCCAATTAAGCAAACTACAGAAATAACCATAAGTGAGATGCTAGATGTTTTGGGGCACAAAAACACTAAAATTTACACTAAATTTATGACTTGATAAAAAGTGGACACAAAGAAAGAATTTTAGAGACTTTTTGAATCTAGATTAAGATTTTTGCAGAGATTTTCAACAGAATTTGGGATTGTAGTTTTAGATTTTTGCATAAAGTTAACTTTTTCATCATAACTTTAGGGAAATTTTCATCAAATTGAAGCATTTTGCTAAAAATTATCCCGTTCTTATCAGGAGGAATGTCCCAATTAACAGGTCAATTGTGTACATAAAGAAACGGTTTCCTGGCTGAATATGTCAATTAACCAAAAATCCCTTTTAAGAGGATCCCGATGAAGCAGCATCGACTGTACCTGGCTTCTTTTTGCCAAAACCTACATAGCATTGTCCCAATGAGTCTGAAACATGCACACTGTAAATTCACCTGTTGCACCGATGCGTAATTCCAGAAGCCAAATTGTACTGAGCATGCGTAGTTCACCTAAAAACTTTTTCGCTGGATATCGTTGTCTTTGTGTGTAAACACAATAACGGAGCTTACGCGCCGTGGTTGAATGTGTTTTTCACCGTGACTTTTCATGATAGAATTTTTGTTGTTAGCTGTGATGATTTGTTTTAATTACTTTGTTAAAAGGGGGGGGGGGGGGTTGATCATGAATGATCA
>JXSR01S009534.1:55864-66854 GCA_000969725.1 Ophiothrix spiculata
TGAAAAGTTTTTGAGAAACCCTCTATCAAAACTCAACTTGCAAAATGACTTGCCAAAGATGGAAATTAAAAAATAAGTCCAAAAAATGATTAAAACATGATTAGAAAATCTTAATATATTTGGAAATTGGAAGAAACTTTGAATAAAAACAATTTACTTGATGTTTAAAACGAAGTTTATCGCTTCTTTCGCCGTTTCCAACTTCGAAATGTCCCGTTGTCATTTTGGTTCATTTTATGTGACATTTTATGAAATGCGAAAGAAGTTCGACCCTGGAATTATTTTGATGAGCCTCCATTTCGAAATGGCGCGATGGGGCCGGTCGAAATATTGATAGAATTTTAAACTTATTTCACACAATTGTATATTTATTTTATAATGTATATGTTGGGTATGCCCGGTATGTACTTGTTTTTATGGAAAACATTACAATAATGTAGTTTTTTCTCCCGTTTTTGCGACGAGGTCAAATCCCAGTGCAGCAAAAATGCAACTTTTGGCGGTCTTTCGGAAACTCTTGATATCCGGGTATAGGAAGTCCTTGAATATAACACACCCGGTGATATTCAATCAATTGATTTAATTATTTTCCTTTTTGTTTTCCCTCCATTTTTTTCATTCAAGGTTTGTGAAGAACAACAATGTGAAGAAGAGGTCTTTCCTTTAGCAATGAACTATTTAGACAGAATATTAGCAATTGTTAGACTAAGACGGAACCAATTTCAATTATTAGGAGCAACTTGTATGTTTTTATCGTCAAAATTAAAAGACACTGCACCACTTACAGCTGAAAAACTCATCATTTATACAGATAACTCTATCACGTTAGAACAGCTACTGGTGAGTAAAACATTTCATTCGATTTTCACTTCATAAAAACCAAGTATACATTCATGTCTTTTCCCGTGGCAATGACAATGTGAGCCCCATGTTGCAAACTTTTCTGCACAGCAACTTGCGCATTGAGTAATTCTTGATCATGATTGGTCAGTGGATCCAGACATCAATCACTTTGATATGCTAATGCCGCGGCGCAGTGCGTTCACGCGGACATGTAAATTTGCTACGCATTAATTTGCTACATCGTTTTTACAAATGTAAACATTGTAGTTTTAACTTTCGTTGGGGTCTGTAATTGCAATAATTTTGTTATACAGTTGTCATGAAACAAAGCAGGAGATTTTTAACCATTTGATCTGTCGATCTTTGAAAATATCTTGAATTCGTATGGAATTTATACAAACCATCAGCTGTTTTTTATTTGTTTGTCAATATTTACTTTTACTGAATATTTACTTGCGTTTAAAAAAAACTAGATTTTATGAGAGGCTTAAAAGTTCCTCGTCTTATTTACATGTGTCAAGTCCATTGTGTTTTGCACTGGAAAAATCGATGTAATTGTTAAGATTATTAGAGGTGTGATGATAATGAGTGTTCAAGCATGGATAATCCCTCAAAATGCATTGTCAATTTCTTTGTAATGTTTTTAAATTGTCCGACAATGGGATCACAACGTCAAACTTCAAAGCATACAATCCAGTCTGGACTTGTGGTCCCCAACTTTTTATAACTTTGACTTTGAGAGAATTTTGAGCTGTTAAGTTTTGAGTTGTTAAGTTTTGAGTTGTATAATTTCAGTCGATCTTTAACAATTAGGCATGCAAAATGGAAATGAAACTATGAAAACTATCTGTTGCAAAATCTTGAATGACAATAAAAAGATCTTTGAAGAGTGAATCATCGTTTAAGTACACGATCAATTAACTTGCTAACAAATATTGGAATCTTTTGGTAAATTTATACTTGGAAATGAACAAACTTGCTGTCAATCATATCCTTGCGCAATACGCCTTCCATGTGCAATCAAGACAAGTCAAGAAATATTAGCAAAATAAATCAAGTCAAGAAACTTGGGAGTAATTTGAACCTAATTGTATGTGGTAGTAAATTAATTGATGCAAATTGTGGTTTTGGATGAGCAGCATATTGCCAGGTCTATCATCATGGTGTAATACCATTTCCTGTTGCGACTGTAGCATCTGAAGGTGTGGGGTGGGCTCTGGTGTCTCCTTACATCCATATCATGCCACAGATGTCTGAAGTAGATAGGCAATGACAGGGCTATAAATGACAACTGTGGGCCTTTATGGGGATTGGGCAGATCACCTTGCCTGATGAGCTGAGATGTGCATGGGAAAGAGGGAAAGATTTTGAGGACAGTGGATTTCTTGGAATAAAACAGGAAATGATTAATTTATGGTAGGATAAAGAATTCGACTTTGTGTGGTCCCTGGGAGAACCTGATGGGGCTTTTGATAAGGGGTTTGCCAGGTCTAGAGCATTAATGGGGGCAGTAGGCCGTATGGAACTGGGTCGATTGATTTGTGTGGAAAATGTAAGGGGATTTGTGGGGAAAATGTAAGGGGATAGGCCTATAAGAAAAAAGAGTTTAAGGGAAAATATTAACATCATTTTTGTGTTCTTTTTCTTTTTCTACAGCAATTTGAACAACTAGTATTAAGCAAACTCAAATGGGACCTATCTGCAATAACACCACACGATTTCATCGAACAAATCCTACATAGACTACCTATATCAAGAGAACATGCCTCACAACTTAGAAAACATGCACAGACTTTCATTGCACTATGTGCAACAGGTCAGTCTTTACATATATCCCATGTTCCTTTGCAAAATATTTTGTCTCTACCCAGGATGCCTTGCTTGTGTGTTTCCCATGATGCTTTGTGATGGAATATATTATTTTGTAGTATTGTTATGTTGTGGTAGTTTATGTGAGGAAAAATGGATTTATGAGATATATTTGGGATATATATTTTTTTCTGATCAGAACCAAAAGGTAAGGTGTCTATTTTATTTATTTTTTACCAAAGAATTAAATTAGTATAAACAAATCGAGGCTGGTCAATAGTCATAATTGAGTATATTATTTTGATATAATGAGTTAACCCCCTAAGTAAATTCAAGCATTCCATAGATTTCTAGATCTCCTCAAGGACCTATGTTCCACCCACTCAGAAAGTTCCTTTAACATATTTGATATATTGTATACATGCATGTCACCATGTTTCTATGCAACTTTCATGTACAAATGTGAAACAACCTTCATGAAGAAGGTAAATTGGTTTAACAATATTTTTGGAGACCATGAGAAAAAGGTACCAACATTTTTGTTAACAAAACACATAGTCGAGTATAACACAATTTATTCGCAAGCAAAAACCCACTTGACATCTTGCGCTTTTATATTGACCATCAATAATTTGCCATCAAAATCAACCATTTTGAATGATACATAGTGCCATGAGTCGAATGGTCTTATTTCAAAATTACTATTGATTCACATAGGCCTGTGAATTGAAGATCCCTCTTTGAAAATTGAATTGGACCTCTCTCCAATACATTTAGCTGATGCTCGCATATTTTAGATGGTAATCAATAATGCCTGTACATAGGTGATATTGGAATGGAGCTTTCAAAAGCTGGGAACTAAGGTTTAAATTGAGTCTATTTATAAGAAGAGACAATACATTACAATGGATTGGCATGCTAGGTATTGTTAATGTTGTCAACAAATAATGTAGGCAGAGATAAAAATGTTCCATGATGTGCTTAGCTAAGCAAGGTCGTAAGGCCAATAAACTTTGCCCAATTTGAGCCTGGTAATAAAAAGTAGAGCACCATCAAGATTGATGGTTCACTGACCAGTGACCAGTGTCAAAAAAGTATTAAAATCATCAAAGTCATTACTTAATTAACAGATCGTTAAATAATTAAGCATGTTAAGCTGAGTCTGAAAGACTGCGTTGAAGAATTTGCATGATCCTTTAAGCTCATCAATGATATAAAAAAAAAATAGTAACCTATCATATTGTGTTGGCCCAAGAATGATCTGCATGATGATGATTTACTGATTTCTAGTACCAAATTCTTTTATTTTTCTCAAAATGACTCTGTATCAAAGTTGCTGAATTTGTCAACATTCTCTTTGGCACTCCCAATGGGAACCTACAATGTATTTCAATTCTACTGATAAGCTGTTGGGAATGTTTGAAAAATAAAACATTTCAAAATTTGTTCACACATTTTACTGCACTATGTCTCAACTTTCCCCCAAGTTCAAAAATGGGAAATATGTAGAGCAAATTTTGGAAGGTGTGTGGGTGCGTTGACATCAGGGAATTCCAACAGGTCTTGTTTTAGCCCTGGTTATGATTAGTCTTAGATCATAGACAAACTTGGTAATTTAATAATGACAAACATAAAATGAAGAACTCTCTCATGTCATATTAAAGTTTATATCAAAAAAGAGTTTGGTGGGAACATGATTAGACTGCCAAGTTCAAGGGGAGTACAAAATGATTATGTCAACATTTTTCAACTTTTTATGACCTTGTTAAATCATAATTTTGCGTTGTGGTATGTTATGTTGAAGTAGCGAGTTTTGGAGATTTCTTTGATCGTCTTCACATGACATCAGAGGATTTGTACTTTTAACACAATCAAAAGTGCAGGAAGAAAGAAAAAAATGCAATTAAGAGTGTACTTTGTAAAAAAATGTGGTTGGAAAGAATTTTACATAAATACCCATTTTATTACATATGACCACCACAGAAGGTGTACAAAACATTTAGGCCAAATGATGTGTAGGCCTATTGAGGCCGCAGCCCACTGGTGTATTGTTGCTGGGCAGATAGGGAGGATAAGACCCCTGATAACTGCTACAAGACTTTGACATGGTGGATGATCTACCCACTATGATCTAACCCAATAACTGGCTGGATTCATTGTCTGGCTTTGCCAGGGGCTCTGGACCGGTCACAGCCGGTCAATTATCTAGGTTGACCGCATTACTAAAAGAAAGGCATACCTCCACCAGGTATGGAGGCTCAGCCTGGAGCCCTAGGTTATTGATTAGCAATAGTGATAATCAATTCTTTGATTATGTGGACTGGGGAATATCATATGATAAATTTTTAAGTCTCAGCTTCGGAATATAATTATTTTCTAATGTTATTAACTTGACTTTACCAAATATCAACTTTATGTAAGTTATAAAGAAGGGGGGGGCATGTTTTTGTCAATGATACCACCTTGTATAATACATGAACATACATTCACCAAGGCCTATTCAAGTCATGTAGGCAAGTCAAATGCTAGGCATTCCATGGGATGTCATGCATTGCCGGTATAAAGGCTAAACTTATTAAATGTGTATCACCATTTCTAATTAATGCACGAAGTAGCTATAATCTATCAGTGTTAAAAACTGCCAAAGCAATCTTGTGTATTGTTGCAATTATTTAGTATATAATTCATTTTGTAAAGAATGCATTTTAATTTGTATTTAGAATAAATGGAATTTATCATGGGAGGTTAGTTCAAAACTGATTTGAAAGCAATTTCCCTGTATGAATGGTTTCGAAGGATCAGTTTAGTATGGACTAATCATGTAGGAAATTGTCATGTCATCTTTGGTGGGCCTCAGTTAGGTTGGGTTTGTTTTTGAATTCCATTTTAAGTCTCATAAAAACCAGCGTGGCTTAATAAGTTGAATTTTATTTAATGAACCAATCACACATTTTAATTCCAAATTTTATATCTATAGAATGAATAAGCACATATTTTAAAAGCCTTGTAATTGGCTGCTCGGCTTGAATCGTGTCTTGTTAGCCTATCAAAACTAGTCTTAGATGGCCAGTAATAGATCTATACCCAGGGGGATAATTTGCAGTAGCACATACCATCATGTTCAAACAAATCTGCATCGTTGCCTCCTACACATTTATATCCATGTTGTGGTTATTTGGACAAAACCCACACATTGCATTAAAAAATGTCTGTGTACAAATTGTAGGGAAAGAAATAAAACCCATATTTTAATGTTTTTGTTAATTTTATATTTTTCAGATTATACTTTTGCAATGCAACCACCTTCAATAATAGCAGCCAGTAGTGTTGGAGCAGCAGCACATGGTCTTAATAGAAATATTCCACAATTAATGGACCAATTACAAAGGATAACAAAAATAGAATTGGTAAGACAAATGTTCTGATTGGTTACACAGAAAGTGCACTGTTTCCTGATTGGTCTAAAGTTTGTTACAATCTTCTTGTACTCATAGAGCTCTATTAAAGCGGTGTCTAGACATCAGTTTTGGTATCAAAAGTTCAGCTAATGCAGCAAATTCCTATGAAGGGAAAAAAAAAAGGTCCTTTGACTTGAGATAATAGAAAGCAAGACACCATATATATCAAGGGGCGATCGATGGGATACAGCAGAGGTTGAAACAGACTTTTGGTCAATTTTTGTTTTGATTGCATAACCTTGATAGGCAAAGCAAACATTCCTGGCATTCGGATGCGCTCCATAGCAACCACATTTACCAAAGCTTAACAACAGGCCCCAAGGGTCTGTATCGTCCTATCCCGTCAGCAAATCCTACATTGTCCTGACTCCCTAGGCCTCACTACTCACGTCACACGCAAAATATAACTTTTGACTTAAGACGCGACAAGTAATGTACAGGATTGCTCTTAACATGGTCGCAACAAGGCTAAAACAAATACTTGTGCAGTTGCTGATCAAATGCAGAGCATTTTAGCCGAGCTCATAAGTACACAAACCCAATCTTGCATGCCCTCTATGTATAAGCACCCTCTTGCGTAGTGTTTGCTCTGCTACTTTGAACGCCTGTTTGTTTTCTTTCTCTATAAATCTGATGTTAATGCAATATATGTCCATGTGTTTGCTCATGTCTTAGTATGTGAAAAGTAAACTTGGTGTTGCTGCAACATATTAGTTAGGTTAGAATACATGTAGATCAGTTATCAATTTTTAATTTAAAATAATTTTATTTTGCAAAAAGTGCTGTTTGTGAAATGGTTTGAAGTAGCATGATACGTAGTCAGTTGTGCAATCAATGATGTCAGAGATAGTCGCTGGCCTGATTATTGCCAGACTGGCATTTGTTTAAGAAGATAACCTCCTGGTCAAAGCATGGTCAAAGTACTTCATGGAGTGTTTAGAAAATAATCCCTGTGGGGGTATCTGTCTGTAGCAAAGCATACTGTTGCAAAGAGGCCTTGCATAAAATGGACCAATGGAATTAACACAAATTAACCTTTTAGCCATGGAGGTGTCAAAGGTCAGATCTCCTATAGAGCCAATTCTACAGCTGTTCAATATGGTTGTGATCTTGGTAGCTTAGGCCAAAAAGGTTATTTCAGTGGGTCATAAGTTAAACAATTTTTGATGGCTGATGTCTGCAGTTTTTGATACATTTCAATCACCAACCAAATACCAGTCATTTGGTAAAAATTGATGGACGAGCTGATTTCAAAAGCCATCCAGTATGAATTGTCTGTCCCACAGGAATTGAAAAGTGCAAGGGTGACATCCTATATGGTGGTCTGGCTTGTGAAGGAGACTAATCACCCAGCATACATTGCTCACTTGTTGCTATGTAGCCTATAGTGTTTCTAGACATAAACTGATAAAGTTAATGAACTTGAGGTATCATAAGTATGTCATTTGCAATTGATCTGTTAGTATTGTATATCTGCAGGGGATAGCAATGATTCTCGGCTGTGTCCGCAACTAAAGACCCATTCTTCTTTTGTGTGGAGACACGGTGTCTCTTTAAAACCTAGTGGGACCCAATTTCTCGGTGAACTTTGTATGGGAGTGAATAGCAACCATGTTGGCAGTGTGTGGTATGCTGGCATTGCACCATGGAAGGTGCTTCGCCCTCACCTGGTTTCCACGCATTAGGCCTAATCAGTAACTGCAACCGATCTGTCAGTAGGCCTAATTTGTTAGTCTGTGACATTTTTCATTGAGACGTTGAGGTCTCTATGTGGGGAAAAATTTTGTGATATGAAATTTGATATGTTCAAATATTGACTTGAAAGATTTGCATGTGCATGGATATTGATAGATGTAGGCTATATAAATTGGTTCCACTTTTGCAGAATCAGACACCCACAAGTAAACCAAATGGTTGAACTTGAAGATGTATTTCGTGCCAAAATTCTTCAAATTTATTCTGCAAAATGCTTTCGATTTCACATTGTCAAGTCAAACTCATGCATAGGAGTAACCTAACCGGGATAGCCAATTCCGTTACGTGTAGCATTACAAGAGATCTATAGGTTGTGGAATGTCAGTCGGCAAGGTTAACGGAGGATCATTACACCAAGAAAAATAAAGATTTCGAAAAAGAGGGAAAAAAGTCAATAAAGTGTGAGAAAGAAAGAAGTCTCTTGTATTTATATACAGTCTGGAAATTCCCACCCACTTCAACATGATGTCTGAAAGTAAATTTCATTGACCCTGAAATCCAGGCCAAATTTCACTGGTTATCCTCCCAATTGTAGTATTGATAAGGCCTTAATCAGGGACTGGGTGTTAAACAGTGCTTTAATATTGAAGTCTATGAGGTGTGAACATGGCGATTTTGCCTAAATACCTCGGTAATAAAATCCCAAGAATTTGTTGAGTTAGCACTGGGGCTTACAAGAGGTTTGACAATAGGGCCTACATTGTACTAAATGGTCACATCTTTAAAATAAAAGATCACTTGAATTTCATATGTAATAGAAAGAGTTGGTAATATACATGTAGTAAAACCCTCATTCTTAAACTAACCAGTCTTGTATATGATGAGTAAGCTTCCTTGAAATGAAATTTGTCAAGTTATATAGTACAGAACTTCCAGCTATGATAAAGTTAACATTTTTGGACAATAATGGCAAAAGTTATGACCCACTTGTAAGACAAAGGACGTAGATCACATTTGCCAGCATAGCAAAAAAGGGGGCCTTCATGGGTACAAATGATATCGGAATGTAGACCTACATGTAGCCTACATGTAATAACCAGGCCTGATCATAACTTGTGAAGACTGTTCTTTCACTGACATTGACCCAATTCAAAGTGCTGTTAGAGATCATCAATCATTGCAAATCTGGTGGAGGCTCTTGTCATAACATATCCCATCTTCTCTTTGTATCAAAATTTAGCCATCATAAAATTCATGAATTTGATGAGGTATTAACTTCTGCAGCTCAGTAGCATTCTCTTTGTCTGGCCCCTGAGAAATTCCTGTGCATGAGGGCCAAGGGGATTTCAGAACTAAAGCCATGGAAGAATTTTGATACATTAACCAGAAATATATTGGATTTTAAATTTTATTGGCCTAAATTAAATTTGGTAATTGCCATTGTCATATTTAGGAAGGATTCGTTTTTATGACAAAGGAATGTCAAATTTGATGATGTTTGTCTCTAATAGAATCATGTTCATGTTTACTTTTGGCAACTTCTGTTCCCACATATTTTACCACAGGGAAAAGATCCCTGTAACTTTTGATTGCTAACAGAGATGATCGCTATGTGGTGATAATTATTATTTTAGGCTTTTTCAATTCAATGACCAATTTACACTTTAAAAAGGTTGAACATTTTGTAAAAAACTGGGGCATATGTATGTGTTGGCCCGAAGTGACCCATTGACCAGCTCGGGACCCTTTTTATCTTGACCATGCAGAAAAGATTGGCATTGAATTAAAATCTTGCTTCATTTATTGGTTCAATAATCTCTTTATTTGAGCTGCACCTTTATTACGCAGTCTTGCCTGTACACACACAAAAATCAGTTTATTTAAGATTTTTGGATCAAAGAAACTCAACATTTTTGCGGACATTTATCCTGTTTAAATGTTTTGAAAAGAATGTGAAGTTGCACATGGTTAAATATGCCATGGTCTTTGAATTCCCCAAGTGAGGATTTCCCAGGACTATGGTAAATCAGGCAAAATCAACCCTGCAGGGCATTCAGGGTGCAGGTCATTCTTTGGGCTTTATGGATTGAAGAACAAAATAAGAAAATGTGTCCCTTTTTGTGTACTGAAAGAAATAACCCATTATACCCTCTTTGATAAAAGTACATTGTGTAGACCAGTTAGGGCAAAGCCAATGGCTAAATTCGACCAGTGTGGTTTGATCCATGATTGCTACGGAATGTAGCCCTCAAGGATTGTTAGCTTGTTCTTTATAAATGTCTTGGGTCGTCTCAAGTTCAATGGCTCTTGCTTGCATCTTGAGGGGTCCTGGCTGAGTGGAGTAACTCCTTTATGTGCCAGTGACCGGCTGAGTGCAGCAGTCGGAGATTGCCAGCTGGGCTGGGGTCGAGGAAGAAACTGGTTAAAAAGTTTCACACATTTGTGGTGTAATTTTATTGTATAAAATATGGTGGAAACATTTCAAAATATCATGGGAGTCTGGACATTGTGGAATTGAGGAGAGTGGTTTTTAAAGCACAAATCAAAATAGTTAACCACCAGTATGAGATCTAGCTAATCCACCTGTTAACTCTACAATTTATCAGTTCTAGGTGTTTTTTTTTCTGAAAAGCCACCAAATATTGAGATGGGAACAATCTTTAAGTTATTGACCCTACTAAAATAGGTTGATAATTTGAAAAGCAAACTTTGATCCATACATAGATAGTAAAATCCTCACTTTAGTCCATTAAATCAGATGATATACATATATGCCTTGAGGTAAAAGGAAATGACCAATTAGATATGCTGGGAATTCTAAACACACAGACTAGACCAGAGTAGATCTTGTCAACACTTAGATCCTTTCTATAGCCCAAGTTAAGCTTAGAATTCCATTTGAAGGTAGGAATTTATCCCAGTTTCAAATGACCACTTGTTTAGGCCCCTATCAGGTCACATCAAAGAATCTTTGGTCACATGGAGTCATGTTGAGATGCAGATGATGTCCTCTCAGTCAACTACAGGTGTCACACCTAATTGCTGCCGACCTGTGTGTTTTGACACCAAGTTCATATTCATTATCACTCACAAATTGTTGGTATGGGGTGTGTGAAAGAGCCACATTCTTGGAGCCTGTGCTAATTGTTTGGTCAGTTGGGAATCGGAAGATGTTGGCAAAATAA
>JXSR01S009535.1:45411-56366 GCA_000969725.1 Ophiothrix spiculata
CAAACAATTATAGTCAATTTAATTCTAACTCTTGGGCTTTATCTTTCGAAGACGGACACTTATGATATTTAAAATGCTGTTACTTAATAACTAACAGATATAATATCATCCGGCATCAAAGCTCTACTAATTATGTAATTATCCCATTAGCAATCATATCCACGATATCAAACCATCTATCAATATATCGACAACCCTCATTTGTCAATAGTTCCACTACTCTCCCAGCCATGCATAAAACGTGCCTTGTGATTGGTTAATTCCGAGCAAGCCGCTACAAGTAGGTGACAATTGAAGCCAAATCAACTCTGTAATCGAGTAATAAAAGTCGTATTAGTGTTGTATTGTATTTGTATAAAGAAAACCCAGCCTTGCAGAAATGAACACACATTGAGGAGAATAATAAGTGGTATTATTGGTCGATACACCAATGAGTGACTCAAAAGGTTCTGTTATGACAATTTCTTAAGAGGTGTGTTGTATTTTGACTGACAGATATTTTTTTACGCTCGTGACTTTTTGTTAATACCGTATTTTACTCCTACTTCAAATCTTGTAAAGTTTTTTGGTATTCATTTGTTGATATCTGCGCTGCAGTAAGGTCACAAGGTTTACCCGAATCTGACTGCTAGCTACTGGTCTTACACACACGGAATTACATTATTATCGGGACACTTTATGATGGAAGCATAGATTGATATATCAGTGGAGAGTTGTTGACCCTTACGAACTATCTGGATTTTTTTTATTTTATCATTTTAGTGAATTTTACTTTTCAAAGTAGCTTGGATTTTATGATATCTACTTATCGTACATCTACTAAGATATGAATGCAACTAAAGTGTCTACGACGTCGAGTAAGTTATTTTTATGTTTTTTACTCACAACTACTTGTCCTGTGATACTAAGCTGTTTTGGATTCTCTACCATGCTGATGGTTGTAATTTATTATTCTAAGAAAGCTTCCACAAGACCTAAAATAGTCAGAAAGTTAGATCGATTTTTCATCATCATATCTCTTATTATCTTATTTAGAAGATGTAGTATATGTATTTAAACAGCCTCTCAGAAGTCTGTGATTTGATTTTGATTTTCATGATTTCGACTTTGATTTGAAGAAAGGAAGGAAATGGGTGGGAAGGTTGCAAAATGCTCTACAGACCTGTACCCGATGCTGAGGCAGTTCGACAGCTTCTACAGACCATGTTAGACTGGGACTAATATATCGGATGTTAGACGGGAAAATATCTACCGTAGATAAGCTTATCAATTACTGTCTTCAATTGATTATCATACTTTTTGTATTTTTATATACACTTGACCCGAAGTATTTCCTAATTATGACAAACGTAGTGATTATTAGGACCGATCTAGATTAATGGTTCTTGGTAATTAAAAAAGTACATATGCCGAAATATTATAGATAATATAAAGGGAGAGAATACGATCGTGTTGAAGTAATTTTACAATGAAGACGAAAGTCTGTTTAATTAAGTCTTTTCGTAGATATTCGGCATTATCTTGATCATGTTAATGCGTAGCGCACAACTTCAAAACTAGAGAGATCAAAACGCGGATTTAAAAAGAAAATCCTGTTTCAGATGTAGATTGCAACTTACTTATAAGAGGAGAAATATCCACATTTTACTTCCAACCAATACAACTTGAACTGCAGTAAAAAGAGAACTAAACTGATTTTCTAAATGTTGTAAATGATATTTGAACTGACAAAGTAAGATTGGTGTTTAAAGTTTCTCACGACTTTTGATAGAAACATCAATGGTGTGAAAAGTTATTTAAATTAACTTTTGTTCCCTTGAGTTCAAAACTCGGTTTTCTAAAATTTTGATTCTTGACCTAAATGGTGTTCTAATCCCCGGGTTCTAATTTTACCAGCAACCAAAGTAACCTGTTGTTTCCCAATTTAAAATCGAAACAAACTTGGTCAGAAACGAAAATACTCTTTTCCGTGTACCGGCTTAAAGGGATTAAGATACAAAGATAACCAGTTAAAATACAAAATGAAATTAACAATATTATAAGCTTTCGATACCGCAAATAAAGGTGTCGAACTAAATGGTCTCATATCTACATCTAACCCCCTAAAGCACATGTACGTATACTTTATACTCAGGATTATTTTGGAAAGGGTTTTGGTTTGAACTTTTGATAAATCATATTTATAGTCAGAAAAGAGTAAAAAACAAATAATCACCATAAAGAGGAAATATTTTATTTTCACCAAAGCACTGATTGTTATTGTTCATTTATATACCAGAATCAATTTCCATACATTCTGGTGCATTATTGTATGCCTAAATCAATTCAATCAGTATTTACCATCTTGTAGATTAATGCATATTTCAAACATATTATCCACGTTTGAATTAAAATTCAGCTTAACTCATATGAGCTTGACATTTAATTTCCTTAAACGATCCCGTGAAAATAGCGCAAGCATATTGAAATGTATACATGTATCAATTTCAAATTAACAAAGTTCAACCTTTGCTTTTCGTATTAGATAGCCAATTCGTTCATCATATCAAATCACAAGCAAGTTTATGAATATAGATTATGCCAGTATCGAGAAATGCGATAAAGACGAGCGAAAGAAAAAAAATACAAAATATCCAAGTTGAAACAGTCACTTGCTGTAGTAAAATTCTTACTGAATGTCAAAAAGAAGTAAAATTCGTGAAAGTGCAATCTTTCTATTTTTTTAAATTTCTTATATAAAAATCTTACGTTTTCAACTCAACAATTCTTTTTGAAGTAACCACAGGCGACACACACATTGAACTATCTGAGGCATATAGCATTGCCTCAGGTCATCAGTGTATCAATTGAGCAACGTCAATATGTTAAAGACAATGAAGTTGAAACAACGGGGCTTGGTAATGGCTTTTTAATTTGTGCATTGGACACCGGACAATATGCCGACAATCGGGAGTCATTTGAAGACAACGGTTTGAAGGATTACTTTTTAATTTGATAATTTCCCTGAAAATCGGAAATAAAGTAGAATTTGACACGTCATTCAAAAGCATTATGCAATGTTTGGTTTTTTCTTTCTTGACTATACTTAATGTCTATGAAATAATGGCGAATATTAATCCTTAGAAATGGTGCTTAGCTGTAAAATATATAGTTCAAGTTTCAATTAAAATACAAAAAAATGCCAATAATTTGATAGGCCAATGGAAAACACTTAACAAACAAATTGGTCGCAAGATGTAAAAAATCAGAAAAATCAGTTTTCAACTTACCAAATATGACGAGTTGCTAAAGCGTCAAGTTTCAACCAAGACATCATCTCAAGTTGCCTGGTAATTCAGCTACTTACCTACAATACCAGCGTCATCAGTTAGTTTGAGGTTTTGAAACTTAAGCCACTCGTCAATCATAGTAAGTTCAGTGGCAATGCTCAAATACTGAATGAGGATATTATCTCTACTTAACAATAATAAAGTTTATAAAGAAGCATTGATATAATGAAACACTTAAAATTGATCAAAGCATATCGTTCCATCTTGGATTTCACATAAAAACGCATTTCAAATAACCAACAAAAATAGCATCCTCTAATTGTTTTGACCTGTTTTCAAATTCTGACATTTTGAAACGATCCGTTCTCTTTTTTGGGGCTTCTCTAATTGTAACAACAATATGCAATCTAAGAAAAAGTAAGGGTTACGTCAAATAGGTAATAAATAAATTACTTTATTTCACATCAACAATTCTTCGAGGGCTTAAAATATGTTGCTTGATCAATTAAAACGGTTCTTCTACACTATAAAAGAACCAACATACCTTATGACGGATAGAGCCCCTTTTAACTGTTTAACCTCAGGTTGTATTTGTTAAGTCACTTCAATATCATTAGGCGTTATATTGTGTAATTTTCCAAGGATTTTGTTGACAAAATGGGATGTAAATATATTTTCAGACAATTTGTCTTTTTTGAAACATTCCTTTAATCATGTTACGTAATGTCGCAGCAAACACCTCTGTATATGCCTTTGGGCAATGTTAAATTGTTTAGATATTCTATAAGGAGGATCAATTCTGAAATAAATGTGTGATTTTTAAGACAACCAGTGAAACTCTGTAATAAGTAGTTTGACTTTACTGATGTCATTGGTTTGTGTGTAAAAAATAAGACTGGGTGGGCAGGGAAATTAATCCTCATGTTGTGTTTTTATTGAGGAAAGAAGTGGCAGCTTAAATGAGTTTTCTTTGGGAATGTGTACTTTGTGTAATCAAGGATGAAATATAGGTTTAGGGATGAGATTAGGAAGGTGGTATAATCCGTTTTGAATTGTCTTGTCATTGCACAGGTGCGCGGCAAATGGAGGGAGAAATTTAGCATTGAATAGGATTTCAATGCTATTGGTGTGATTTATTTGTCGATTTATCGTGATTTATCTTGTTTGTACGATATAAATGTGACACCATGTGTCTGATTTATCAAAATAATTAGCATCGTCATCATTTTTAATCTTATTTTATTTTTAGCATTAAATCTTTTAGAAATCCGTTGTTTATCCTTGTAACTTTTGCCCCCAATGACCAAAATCTCAACTTAGTAACTAACTTCTCAATGTCCTTATGCAGCCTCACTCGTTCATTCAAATCAAGCCAGACCAGTCTTTCTTATATACCCATGAACCTTTACTCAAAACAAATCCTCACGTCTGTGTCACCGTGAACAATACATCTTCAAGTTTCAATTATAGAGCACTTGCTCTTATAACCCTGTTATTATCAAACTTGTTCCCATAAATTCTCACACTTTCATCTCGTTAGCACCTTGCAATACCTTGAAAGTGACCCCAAGAAGTTATTCGTGTATTGTTACTTTGGATAACTTTGGTCCTATTGTTTTCTTTCTTTTACTGCACTGAAACAAGGAATGATGAAAACTGATCCTTCTCTCTTTCGTTTTTGAGATATAAAAGGCAATAGTTTAAGAACCTTGTCTTTTAAAGCCCTTAGTGGCTCATATTGTTTCTTGATTCAAATGCATTGTTGATATTTAGTGCTGGTTAAAGGTATATTTGTTATTTCAAGACTTGAAAAAAACTTAAAAAAAGAATCATTGTCAAGCATGGAGTATGGCATGATTAATGATTGCAGGAATGTGTTATTTTACCGCAAGTTCAAGTAAATTTTCTTGTCACGACTCAAGACATTAACGACTTGATTGAACACCTCATTTCGAATGTAATTGTGTTACTCAACTACAAGAAAAGATTGGTGCAGATTAAGATTTGCATACGAATCTACTTGTTTGAAAGAACAGACAGAGTATTTGTAATTTCAAATGATTACAAATGATACAAATTATTCAAAGTTTTTAAGTTTGGGGTAAATGAAATCATTGCTCAACAATACTACCAAATTCATCCAAATTGTTTCAATTTAACATGTTCAAACAATGCACTCTTATGGCTGTACGAAAAGAAGTTCCTCCCTGGTATTGTTATCGGAAATCACGGAGCTACAGGGTTTTTTTATTTTTTTAATACGCCTTTTTTTTTAAAGTCCGTTCACATGTCCATCATTTTCTTCCAAAATGACCCAATGCTATACACTGTCCAAACTTATTTGAGCCACCACCACCATGACCACTCTGGAATTAACCTTTCTTATGAAGCAGGTGATTCAACCCTCAATGACCTGACTCACCAAATCAGCAAATTATCAAAAGGAAAGCTATTGAATTAATTGCTTTAAAATAAAAAGTGAACCGTTTTGTCAATTTGGAAAGATTGATTATTTCCGTTAGTATCTATACAAATTACAAAAGAAGACAAATTAATAAATTGGTATATTTAGTTGATTAACGTGTGTTAGGTGCTTTAAGTAGACTATTGTCACGTCAAAATTGATTACAATTGTGAGATCAAATTTATGTTTACAGAACTTTTAATTAATACCAACATTCATTAAATTTGATTTCTTAAGTTATACAAAATATTTGAACACAAACTTGACAATACTAACAATAGAGTGTTTTGTTTAATTCGTCATAATTTTTAAGTGACCATGCATAAGATTATTATGTGAGGCAACCGTCATAGTGGGCAACCGTATTGCATATCTAAGTAAACATTTCTTAAACATCGTCTTGCCTTAATCAATTTAAACTAATTTTACTTAACATACGTACACTTTACTTAAAATCCCCGGAAACATGTTAGAAACTACAGAACAAAAAAAACTTTACCTCAAACGAAGACCTAATCTACCATTTTCCTATCTCTCATCCATGCCATCTGAGACGAAGTGCTTATGTTATTTAATAATGATAAAGATTTGAGTACTTTTGCAGGTTGTATTTACACCTCTTCCAAAGTCTGTGGGTTTTGCAGCGTACTGCGCGGTACGGTATTGTGTTAAACTCTCGGGTCTACTATGTTCTTTAATCGTTCCTAATAATTTTGATATTTTGCAGGTCGTATTCTGGAAATAATATGCGTCTGCAAAAAGTGCAGCTCATTCTAACTCTCGAGTATACCGTGTGGTGACAGATTAATTATAATTTTTTTATTTTCATATTTTCAGGTCGTATTCTAGACATACCCTGCAAAGTCTGCGGCGATCGCAGCTCCGGCAAACACTATGGTGTCTACGCATGCGACGGTTGTAGCGGGTTTTTCAAGAGAAGCATCAGAAGGAATCGAACCTACGTCTGCAAGAATCGGAACAGTGGCCCTTGCCCAATTGATAAGACACATAGGAACCATTGCAGGGCCTGCAGACTGAAGAAATGTGTCCAGGTCGACATGAATAAAGATGGTAAGGAAGAACCCAGAGAGAGACATCTCTATTTCATATGAAATTCTTGAGTAAATGGTGGCATTTCATTAGGTGGGTATGCTAAAAAGGTGGTGTTGTTACATTTAAATAGTCACCAACATGGCAAAAATTTGGTATATAATAAAAGTAATTGGCAAATTTATCATTTTAGACCCTCTTCAGACCCATCCACCCCCTCAAATCAGTTTTTTGGGCAGTACCTTCTCATTTTTTGTCCGATTTTGACAAATTTGGTGTCAAAATGTTCAGGGGATCAAGCTGCATCTAATAAAAGTTAGACAGAATGATTTGAAACATCACATTTTTTCTCCCCTTGTATATCCCCCTCTTATTAATTGAAGGTCATTAACACCAAGACCCTAAGGGTTCTGTTTCAAGTTTAATGCATCAAAGTAACTATCAAAGTGTTGAGAACATATCCTGAAAAAATGAACTGTTTACCATTAATCATTCCAATTTATGACTTGTTTTAGTAAAAACAGGCAATTTTGAGAAAAACGTGTTTCAAAATTACAGTTTGCATTGCCGTCTATTGAGTAATTAACCATTAATAAGATCATCTTGCCAAAACAAAAGGGATATTTGGCAAAAAAAGTTACTTGAATTGAAAGAGATCAATAATATTAACATCATATCAAAAAGTTGATTTTTCAACCATTTTGACCATGTAACTCATTTTTGACCCACCTCATGAAATGCCACCAAATACATAAATCCACTGTTACTTTCTGTTTCTATTTTCGTTGTATATACACTGGAATTACTGAGACAACCTATTTGAAGACCAAATGAATAAAAAAAAATATGCACATGTAAATGTCGATCTGGTATTTTAAACAGTTAACCTATGCATGGGTTAAGGTAACGCAGAAAGAATAATGACTTGAAACAGTAAAACGTTATGCGATTCCTAATTATTTCAACTAATGAAGAAAATAAATAAGTAACTTCATTTAACTCAAATCTCATTGAGTCGTATTTTCAATAACTGCAATTTTGGTAGAGAGTAAATTCTTTTACTGCCCCAAACTTGGATTGAACCTGGGATATGTGTTATTTTTTAAGCTAACTTTTCAGATCATGCAATAGTTCCAAAATTCCCTGAATAGTTCAAAATGCAGGAATTTTTACTCATGAACTCTAACAATAACAGTGTAAGTAAATTTGCAATGTTTGACTTCATTCATGAATGTCATTTTTGATCTTTTACCCTTCTCATTAAATAATATATGTGATCAATTTCACGGTGTATCATGGTAGAAGAGAGAGCAATAATGGATGCAAAGTCATTGGTAAAATCAGAGGTAGTCATAATCTTTGTCCATTCGCACAATACTTTGGTCAAAACGTCAACATAAACGACGACTATATTTCGCCCTCCTGGTGGTGTGTAAACTTTTCACCATTGGTAATATTTGTCTAATTGGTCAGGGTGCCAATTTGTGGTTAATTTTGAAATCTTGACTACTTGTTAAGTGGAAATTGTCGTATTTAAAAAGAATAAAAGGAATAAAAAGAAAGTACTAGTTGTGTAGTTGCAGGTAACTCATTAGTTTCACAACTATAATGACTATAATCAAAGCACACGCGCAAGGCACGCACCAAAGGTGCCAATTATCTCCTTTCCTATTTCGATCAGAAGCGAAAGGGTATCTAAATAAAATATCGAACTTTCTTTTTAAAAAAAAAAGTGAAAATAAAGCGCATGCCCTTGGTAACATAAAAATGGTTTTCAAGACCCAACAGATGATTCTACACAGTATTAAAGAGCACCCGATAACACCAAACCGAGCACTGTTAACAAAAACCTAAATACAAAAAGCACCTGATTATAGATAACTTTTCCTGTTCATTTTGTTAATTGAAGTGTTGACAATTTATATACTTTTCAAGATTTTACTGACAAATTAAATTGTTTGGAATGGCCTTTTCATATGGCTGTTTGTTTTATTTGATAGGCAGTTGAATTTAAGAATTAAGGAAAACGGTCAGTTATCTCACATTTGGTTCTAAAGAACCACTGCGAATCAGAACTTGCTCCGTCAACTTTGAAAGCAGGTAAAGGGATTGTTGTTGCTGTATTTGATTAGGAAACTACGAGGGTCATTCAAAAAGTTCTATCTGTTGTATCATATCTTTTGTTCTGTTAAAGGTAGCTACTTGAAAATTGACACAAATATAGCTAGGAATGTCCTTTACACATAGTGAAACAATCATATACATATCTTTTCTAGATTTCTGTAAGTTACCTGAAAACCACAGTAAGGTTAGGGTACACCAGAAATGGTAAAATATCTAATGACATTTCACCTGCACTTATATGTGCAGCTTATGTATGAAAAACCATCTGTAAACCCAAAAGTTATGAAAGTTACAAGATAAAGTTGATATGAAAGTGTACCTAAAAGTACAACAAGTCATTTGTCACTGATAAAGTAAACTTGTTACAGACATAAATTACCCAAAATCCCAATATTTGAAAGGATGTCTTGTACCCGCTCAGGTTTACGAATATCAGAATAATGTGTTTCTCTGTAGCCTGACTTTTCCAAGTGCGTTTTTATGTAAAAAGCAACAGTTAAAGCTACTACACCATATTTTTCAGTCAAAAACATGAATTTGGTTGCCTTTGGTATCTACCATGAAAACGTTTTAAAAATAAAGCTTCATAATGCCACCATTTTGTATCTTGTTTTATTAAGGTCAATTTCTTCGTAAACCTTGTCTTCGGTGATTTTAATATTATTGCTGGAGGGGCTATTTGTTTTTATTATTGTTATTCTTGTGAATGACCATTTTTTGCAGTTTGGGTCAGCTTTTTTAATCATCCCGCATAATTGTATGTTCATTCTTATGCTTTACTATTTTGTTTTCTGTATAGCAATACTACATGGCTATATTATGGCCTTTTTAATTCACAGTATTTAATTCACTTTTAAAAATGTTGCACATGTTTTGACCGTTTCCGGTGTAACGAAACCTCTGTGGGTTTCATGACACTTACATAAATCTAGATAAGATATTAATATGATTGTTTTACCATGTGTAGGGGACATGTTTAACTATATTTTTGCCAAATTGTAAGTAGCTACCTTTTTTAGAACAAAAATTATGATACAACAGGTAGAACTTTTTGAATGACCCTCGTATAATGATAGAAAAAATAAAACTGCAATAGATAAAATAACGCGTCCTTAGTCAATACACATGTTTACTATAAATTCTCACATTTTGTCAATTTTTATTTAGAAGTTGGTAATGTGTTTATAAACACAATGTTTATTAAGTTATATTATAAGTATTTTTATAACTACCTGACATGCGCAATTTTAAGTTGCATTTAAATTTTTTATTCTGATTTAGAGAACCTCCGAATGATCAATTGGTCGGGAACATGAATAAAGCACCAATTGTCAAATTGGTAGTTGAAAGTATAGCAGAGAAAACAATTCCAATTTGTTTAACCTGACAATAATTGACTTTCAGTATTTAATTTTGCAAAGGGTGTCACTTTATTTACTAATAGTAAGTTTCCAAAATACCTTAAATAAAACACTTGGAATATTGAATAGTTAAAAAGGCATCTACTATTTGTTTGGGAGTGGGTAATCGGCGAGTTATGAGGCGGCGAGTTATGGGCGAGTTACAGTTAGGACATTTTTCCATAAATTTTTAATCTTCTTGACCATTTCGGAAGTTTGACTTGTGACAGAGGTTGCTTGATGGGGATCAACAGCCTGGTTTCCTGTCCAGTCATGGTTTGATTTTCCGTCAGATAGGGCATGCATTTAAATATTGAAAAAATCTTAGAATTTAAGATTGCACTTCCATTCTTCAGGACGATCTTTATTAGGTGTAGAGATTTTCATAATTTCTTGGTTTCTTCGATCCAAAAGCTATTGTTTTCTAAATTGGCACTTCTGATATCATAATGATAAATCTTGGCAAGAAATGAGTTGACAAAGGATCAAGTTGTAAGGATTGTGGTGCTGGAGAATTATATTTTTTTTATAAATGCTCCAAAGTGTTGGCCAAATGGAAAAAAAGTTATAATTTTTTGTCACAAACCTTTACTTAGATCAAACAGATAACACTTGGGTAATAATTTTTTAAGTTTTATAAAATATTCA
>JXSR01S009538.1:6634-19754 GCA_000969725.1 Ophiothrix spiculata
CTAATTATGTTACCATATGGATGCAATCAACATGATCAGTGGTGATCCACTTGCTGTCAAAGTTGCCGGTAAGTTGTAGAAAATAAATGTGGTAACACTGATGACCATTTTAAATGAGAGAAAAAAGCAACATCGGACCATGAATCACTGCGAGGCAACTAACTTCGCTTTGCCGCTAAAAGGCTTTCCTTACCAACATTACCCAATAGGCCATATTGTCAAATAAGATTGTTTGACTAAATTTGACTATAAATGACAGAACTTGACATCCAATTCTCTTATTTTTGTGCATATAACAATACGTTTTAATACCAGTTGGTATTGTGCAATATATAATATACAATTTTGCACAGCTTCTGGATGATCAGCTGGTTGCATGGTGTACGATTCAGCAGTCAGTTTTACCAGATAGGAATTATATAAAGTATAGTAGTGAACATGACTGGTACATGTCAAAATTACTAAGTACTGGGCCCAAATTCATGAAACCCTGCTAACTCTAGTTGGCTGCTAACTCTTTGTCTACCTGTCAAATTTTGATCTATAGACAAAGAGTTAGGCAACTAGAGTTAGCGGTGTTTCATGAATATGGGCCGTGATTTACAATTTCAGCTTCAGTTAGAGTCTGAAATTTGGTAATTTTAGCAGAAACCCAATGTATTTCAATGGATCTTATATAACAAAAAAACAACAGATAAGATCCTGTAAAGACCTGATTATACCACTACCAGTACCCTTACAGTGCAAAACGCACCGCAACTGCAGCACCGCAAACGGATAAAAGGAATCTGACCTTAAGAGAGATGGACGATGACAATCCCGTTGTGATTCATGGGCAGACATTACTTTGCTAATTACAATGTCATTCTCGTCATGTCAGATATGCTTTGTGTATGCTTTGTGACAATTCATGTTTTTCACAATGAATTGTTGAGAGGCAAATTTGAGTTCAAATTGATATACATGTTTTATAAAAAAAATCATTATATAGTATCCATATTTTAGTGTTTTTCCTAGAAAAAATTGCAAAGAGGCTGATTTCAACTGATTATAGTAGGTATAGGTGTAAATATTTACAGACAAAAAGTGAGGAAGGGTAGGGGCTGGGGAACCTTATTTTTTGGGGGTCATTAAAACTAGGGGGCCGTTTGCCCAAAGTTATGCCTAAAGCAGACGGCGATGGCCATGCCTCTCTGCCGTCCATAATTGATCAAGATACCTCCGCAGTGTCGCTCGTATGATTTTCATTATGTTAAAGTAATGGGCATTTCCATGAAAAATGGACATGAGTGAAAAAAATCAACTTCACTTTTGGACTTCATTTGTACTCACAATTTATTGCTAACATATGTCTGGATCATGACATAAACTTTTTTACCCCATCCAAAACCATTTTTCATGTTTAAATTGTGTTTTCTGAAGAGACAGTTGAGCTTCCAATTTAAGGTAAAAAAGGTGTATTTCTAAAATGTTCTATATTTTAAAACAGAAAGCACAGAACCAGCAAAGTAAAATATATTTTTGTAGTTAGTAATGTCATGTTTTAAAATAAAATAAAAATAATTGTCTAACATTCAGTTTTAGCTACATGGGGGACAACAGTGAAGGTCTTTTTAAAGGTAACGCGAGTAACAAATAAAACACATTTTTTCAAATATTTTGTTAATGCACCTCTTAATTTTTATGCCATTTTAAATTATTCCTATACCCTTCATACTAAATCAGAAAATAATCATAAGAACTGAACATTGGCTTCAACAAAAAAATACAGAGCCCCTCAAAAATGGTAACGCGAGTAACAGGTAACGCGAGTAGCAGCTGTAACACGAGTAACAGTAGAGTTTTGATGGTAAAAGCAAATACTGAATGCATGTTTCTGATACTTTTTCACTAGTTTCTGGTAAGAGACAATAAAAAGTAACCTTACAAAAAAATTTGCAGCTTTAAATATTGCTGTTTGTTAATTGCAGAGAGCCCTGAGTGTCTGCTACAAGTTTAGTCCATTTTAATGCACTTTATTTCAATTTGTGCTGTTAATTAAGTGTAAATTAAAAGGTGCTCTTATAGTTTAAGTGTGATAAAGGGATTTAGAGAAGTAAACATAAACATAATCTATATTTTTAGAGATAAAATGAAGTCATTCATTTGTTTTTTTAGCCAGTATTAGAGGTTCATAGGCACTATCTTAAGTTCTGACTGAATTCAAAATGAAAGTTATGTGCTAATTTTCAAGTATTTAGGGATGAAAATTGTGCTCTAACAGACTAAATATAATGAAATAATCTCTTACAAATCATATTAGATTATTTCCAAGAAATTTTTGCTGTATTTCTTACCAAAAGAAAAAAATAGTAACGCGAGTAACGGTAACGCGAGTAACAGGAATGTTTTTTGAGTAATTTTGCCATTATTTTGTATTCATTGAGAAAGTTTTTAAGTTTACAAGACTGTACAATGCAAATATTATGATAAGTTAGGAGTAAACCTATTTTTTTACTAAGTGGACAAATCAGTAACGCGAGTAACGGTAATGCGAGTAACGGATCTTATGCTTCCCAATTTTTACATGTTAAGTAGTTCTGCATATTTAATTGTATTGTTTCGCACTTCAATATTATGGGTATTTGATAAAAATATTAAATTGCTTGCAAGTCCTTTATTTTGAGCAAACAAGTGAATCAAAGTTATGTCAAATTTTGTCATGTCCGAAAAAGGTAACGCGAGTAACGCTTTTTTGCAAGCGTGCCCCAGCCACATATTTTGACAGAAAATTTGGTTGTTACTACCGATGGAAAGTCATGACTGTAAGGTATGTATATGTGAAAGATGAAGGAAGTAGTCCATCTTTTGTAAAAACTACAGCACTTGAAATGTAAAAAGGAGCAAAAAAAGGTAACGCGAGTAACGCTGGAAATGCCCTAGTGCATCAAATAAACTTCAAATTACTTTGCTACTAATGGGGTTCACGCGTGAACCCCAGCGGTTTTGGAATAATACAATAAATTGTATCAATATAGGAGCACTTTTGTTATTATTTGAATAAAGGTAAAAATATGAGTTTTGAAATTTTTTCAATATCAATGCGCCGATAGAAAGACACGTAAAATGTTCCCCAAATTTGCGTTTTCGAAACCCCTAGTCAATAAATTTAGTAGCTTCTTCTAATTCAACTACTTGTGGTATTTATAGATGTCAATATTTAACTAAAAGTCAATATTTAACTAAAAGAAGTAAGTAAGGGTGGATGGGAGTTGGGGAACCTGATATTCAAGGGGCCGGGTTCATTAAATATAGGCCTATAGGCTATTAACGGGAAATTATGCTTGAAGTGCGTCATGTTTGATATCGAATTACCGAAAATATAATAAAAACAATGATGTTCAATTTGTTATCTTATCAGCTAGCAAAAATGCTATACCTGATTGAAGACGCAATGCCCTGAAAATTGTGATTTCATCTGCAAAATATGTAAAAATTCAAAATGTGGTAATAATAGTTCTAAATATCAATTCTTTACTGACTTGTTTGCTTAAAAAGAATGCTATTGGTATACTTCAAAATTGTTGCGTAAGTTTTCGCTCCATTAGTATGCAGGAACATTCTGTATTTTTCAAAATGGCCACTTTAACCCATTACACACAACTCAAAACTTTTTTCGCGATCATTCAAATAGGTCCCAATATTGAGTTTTGAGTTTTACGGCTTTCTATTATTCGTTATATGTAGTTTGAATATGTCTTATAAAGCCTTTTATACCAGGATTGCACCCCCTTGATTGCATAAAAACGCAAAAAACTTACTTCAGCAATTTAAGTAATTTATTTCTTAAATTCTTAGTGGTCATTTTGATGACAGAATCGTAGGAAAGTAGAAATAAAGTAGGCCTCCCAAAGTTTGGTAAAGGGGGCTAAAGCTAGACACAATTTTGAAATAAACACACTGTAACTTACAGAAATAACATTTACCTTGTTCATAAGTAAACAAACTCGGTGAAAAAAATGATATTTAGAACTCTAATTGCAACATTTTCAGTTTTCACCTATTTTTCACGAAAAATCAAAATTTTCAGGACATTACGTCTTCAATCAGGTAAAACATTTTGTAAGGTGGTAGAGTAACAAATTGAACATCACTGTCATTGTTTTCATTACAATTCTATTAATTTGATATTAAACATGACACACTACAAGCATAATTTAGAGTAAATAACCTTTGTATCTAATGACCCCCCCTAAAAATAAGGTTCCCCTACCCCAATTCACCCATACTTTTTTTTGGTTATTATTGACACCTATTAATATCAGTTGAAACCAGCTATTTTGCCATTTTCTTTTCTAAATAAACACGAATATAGGGAAAATGATAGCAAAATTTAAAACTTTGACCTATTTTTGACAAAATTTTAAAATCACGATTTTAGGTCATATTGTCTCTAATTAGTATAATTTTTTTGTATAATTGTTTTTGGTTTTGCAAGGTGATAGAGTAACAAAATAAACAATTCACCCAGTCTTATAAATTACATTTCCCTTAATTTGATGTTTAATACGACATACTTAATGCATATCCTAGGACAAATGACGCCTATTTTTAAAGACCCCCTAAAAATAAGGTTCCCCAGCCCCCACCCTTCCTTACTTTTTTTCTGTAAATGTTTACACCTATAACTTCCACAATCAGTTGAAATCAGCTTCTTTGCCATTTTCTTTTCTAAATAAAATCTAATTTAGAGATAATAATAGCAAAATTTTGAATTTTGACTATTTTTAACAAAAAAATCACGATTTTTAGGTCATAATTTCTCTTATTAGGTATAATGTTTTGCAAGGTGATAGAGTAACAAAATAAACAGATCACCCATTGTTTTAAATTACATTTCTCTTAATTCAATGTCAAATACGACATGCTTTATGCAAAACTTAGGGCAAATTACCCCTATTTTTAATGACCCCCCCAAAATAAGGTTCCCCAGCCCCTACCCTTCCTCACTTTTTTTCTGTAAATATTTACACCTATACCTATCATAATCAGTTAAAATCAGCCTCTTTGCAATTGTTTCTAGGTTTGGCCAAAATTAGGGCTAATTATGGTTACTAATAATTTTTTAGTGCCAACAAAGTCAGGTTTATTGACATCAGGATTTGCTTTCACAATTTGGTTTCAATGGCTATTGCCAAACTGTTCTGTTGATTATGATCATATTAAATGTCATGGAAATACAGCTAGTCCCAATAATAATTAATGATTAATTCACTAAAACAAATTATAGAGTTCAACATTGTAACATTCTTGTGACTAAAAACCTAACTCTAACCTTTCAATTCTAACCGTAACCCCTTTTAAGTAATAATTAATGAATCTCTACCTGAGTTACACAACAAACATACAATTTAATTGACCTATTGCGTGTTCCAAAAAACCTTACAATCTTTGCGTACACATATTTTCTTAGGTCTAACAAATATAGTCAAAATATATTTAAAGGATGCATTTTATGCTCCATGAATTGAACTTTTAAGATACCGTTTGTTTCATTTCAATCAGTAGTGTACAACAAAAGTTATGTTTTATTAAATGTTTGAGTGGATTTCTGTCTGGTCCAATTCCATGATTATTGGCCTTTTTGAGAAAAGCGGGTTTGTTTTTGCCTTGGAAAAATGATCATAATTGTCTTGTTTTCATCAAATTTGTTCATATTTTCAGCCTAGATAAATGATAGCATTTACATAATAAATTAGATTCTAATGGTTGTGTGAGCAGATAAAGGACAATACTTAATAAAATTTCTTTCGAGGAGAACTTAGATACAAAATCATGAAATTGGACCAGAAAATTTACATTCAAATATTTGACAAAGCATAACTTTTGATCTAGATTACCGATTGAAATGAAACAATCATTTTAGTAAAGTCTGTTTCATGAACTATGAAAAAACACATATTTTCTGACTATCTGTTAAAGCCAAGAACTTACCATGCAAAGATTGTGTTTTTTGTAGGACACACTGTAAATGTATATGAGTATATTATAATGCAAAGAAAAACAAAAGTACAAGGCTGAAAAGCTGTAATGGTATTATTTTAAAATACTTTAAGAACTTAATATTGATGCTGAAATGATGAGAAGTCAAAACTCAAGATTTGCATCATATAATATTTGTGTAAATTTATGTGTATTTTATCGATAGGGGTATCCAAGGACTGCCTTCAGAGACTGTGAATCCAACATGTTAATTGTCTTTCTTGCAAATGTTTCATAATAGTCTATTGCAAATACGGTTTTATCCAAGAAAAATGTTTGTTTTGTTCTGTGACATTGCTTTTTACCTCAGGATGATTTAAGTTTGAGTTGGGTTGGAATTTTGAAGTGCACTTTACAAAAGTGTCAATTTCAAAGAAAAGTTGGTACATCCACGTACCAAATCAACAAATGTTTGATTCAAGTTTGTACAAAAATCAAAAGCTTCTTCAAAAATTCCCACAAGCCATGAGGAATCCTAATGTTCAGCCAGTCATGTACTAATGTTATGTGCTTCAATAAGCTGATACATTTTCAGTGTGAGAATTTTCAATTTGAGTTTGGTGGCATTTCATTAGGTGGGTATGCTAAAAAGGTGGTGTTGTTACATTTTTTCGTGGGTTCTCGAACTTAATTTGATGTAAATTCACTATTCCTTGGCCTATTGACTTGTTTAATGTCTCATTTGAAAGCTTACACTTTTTGCTATCTGTGGCAGTAATTTGGTCTTCATGGGTTACATAATTTAGGAGAGACAATGGTTTGAACTTGGCAGTACAAGGGTGGTGATGCCTAAGGATGCGGTGCCTACGGATGCGGTAGATACCAAAATTGAGACAATATCGCCATTTTGGAAGGTTTGACACTGCTGGAACATTCACAAATGGATTCTGTGACCTCAAGTACATTTAGATAGTCACCAACATGGCTAAAATTTGGTATATAATTACAGTAATTGGCAAATTTATCATTTTTAGACCTTCCTCAGACCCCCTTCCCCCTCAAATCAGTTTTTTGGGCAGAACTTGCTTATTTTTTGTCCAATTTTGACAAATTTGGTGTCAAAATGTTCAGGGGATCAAGCTGCATCAAATAAGAGTCTAGACAGAATGATTTGAAATTGCCATTTTCTCCCCTTGTATAGCCCGCCTCTAATTAATTGAAGGTCATTAACAGCAAGACCCTAAGGGGTATGTTTCAAGTTTAATGCATCACAGTAACTATTAAAGTGTTTAAAACAAATCCTGAAAAAATGAACTGTTTACCATTAATCATTCCAATTTATGACTTGATTTAGTAAAAACGGGCAATTTTGAGTAAAACACATTTGAAAATTACAGTTTGCATTGCGGTCTATGGAGTAATTAACCGTAATTAGTCCATTATGCCAAAACAAAAGTAATATTTGGCTAAAAAGTTACTTGAATTGAAAGAGATCAATAATATCAACATCATATCAAACAATTGTTTTTTTGACCATTTTGACCATGTAACACATTTTTGACCCACCTCATGAAATGCCACCGTTTGTTATGGTTTCACATTCACAGTCTCTTCAGGTATACAATGTAGTATGTAAGCTTATGTATGCACCTCAATGTTAATTTGATATTTTGTCTTGTTTTCTTTACATATCTAATTTTTTAACCTATCTGCACTGCACTTTAATATTTGTCTACCACAAACACCTGATCAATGTCAACCTTCACCACACCACAAAACCCAGATTGAAATACACGCTTGATTCCAACCTGCCCTTGCAAAGTTTGCGATACTTAATGATCGACCCATACCCACCAAGTAGTTCAACTGTTCTGGCCTGGCTGTTTTGAATGACCACCTTGCATTGCTGTAGGACAGAAACAACCCGTGGCTTTATGTGATGTGCACCTAATGTTGTGACAGAGTGTAGGAGCTGCATCATGGAGGCTGCAGTCGAAAATGGTATAGTGCTTTTTATTTTTATTATTTTAGATGTAGATAGAAGCTGGACCATACATGTATGTGACTGTCCATCACAACTGGGCTCATAATGTTAAGGTCTTATAATTTTCATTTTTTGGCTATGTGTAGAGACTACTGTAAAGTGGCTTGACTTTGAACCAAGGAAGTTATAAGGGGGAACAGGGTTTCTCCGCCATCTTGTGTCGCTCATGGAGCAGAGTCATTGTACCTCCGGATATATTCGGAATTTGACCCAATATCCAGGCAGATCGCGTAAATCTTCACCTGACGCATATACAGCGTGTGCATTTTGTTTCACGCGCAAACTGTGTCTGCGTTTCATGTAGCGTGCATTGCGACTTGCTCTGATTAAAGTACGCCAATTTTCCCGCTAATCCGTTGCGAAGAATCTCGAAGTGTTGCACGCGGAGCCGTAAAATGCCGGAGGTACAATAACTCACCCTCCATGAGCGACAATCCAAGATGGCTGCCGTCCCATAGGATTTACACGGCGATGAAATCAAAATGGCGGAGAAACCCTGTTCCCCCCTATAACTTCCTTGCTTTGAACAGAACTTTGACTAGCAGGTTCGCAAAATTCACCATCTTGCCTGATGGTGGTTTATAATAAAGGATTTTAACCATTAACAGTTGATAGTTGAAATTCTTTAAAAACCACCATCAGGCGAGATGAGATGTTCACAAACCACCTTGTAGACATTTTGTTCAAAGTCACCTCTCAACATCTACAAGTCTAGTTTCCATAATTTACCATGTACCAGTTACTGTAGTCAAAAGGTGAAACTAAGATTTATAAGCGTGTTCAAAGGTCATTTGAGCCAAAAAAAAGTTGTTGTGTTCATTGTGTTGCCCTTAGCGACCGACCCTAGTCAAAAATTTTAAAAAAATAGGGTCGGGAAATGACTTAATTTTGCTCAGAGTGGGTGTTTTTTGAGGATTTCTTTTGAAAAGAGTTGACAATGCACACAAATTTGGCACTTTTGGTGCTTAAAAATGATAAAATCAAAATATTTTCAGCGAGACTGACTCGGTTTTTCAGAAATTCCACTTGAGGGCAACACAACAATTTTTTATGCCGTGTATGAGAAAGCATAAACAATGTGAATTTGCAGAAAAATAAATTTTCCCAAATTATGTCTTCTGCATGTATTTTCATCTTTTGTGAAAAATAAAGTTTTCTGCCTTTAGGATGTTTGTGATAAGGGATCACATGAAAAAGAGAAGAATAGATAAAAACACTAAGTAGAACCATGCACCTTGGTCAGTGACGGCACCAGCATCTCATTTCTTGGGGGAAAATGGGGGGGCAAGACAAATTTCTAAACAATTTGAAAAAAAAATTAATGCGCGCGTGTAGCACGCAAAAATTTAAAATTTTCTGACAAATTTGTTTATTTTGGCTAAAAAAATGCCTATTTTTTACTAAAGCATAGCGCGCAAAATGTGTACATTTTATGTCAAAATGATCAATAAAAAAGGGTAATTGAGAGAAATTTGCACCTAAAAGCTTCTGATTTTTTTCCTCCGGTGGTGCCATCACTGACCTTGGTATGAGTAGCTTGGAAATTTTTGCTTCATAAAATACTGAATTTACAACAAATTCAGCCTGAGTTCACACAGTTCACAAATATTGAAATTGATATGTTGTTTTGCACCTGCAGTAGAACACACAAAATATTCCAATTATTTCGCATGTAAGACAAACAAAACAACGATTTTAATAGTTGTTAAACAACATGAAAAACATTACGTCAAGCAAAAGGACTAATACACAATCAAAGGGACCAGCAAATCAGTTACTACAGGGTTACCAATGAGTCTTGACGTAATAACATTTGTTGATCAATGTAAATTGATAAGTATTATTTTGTCTTAACAATTGTAATCCAATAAGGCCAAAAAAAAGGTTTGTCTCAGAAACCTGCAATGCGAAAATGAATTTAGCGCGTAGAGCTATGCGCTGGCCTTTCTCTTTTTTCTTTTATCAAGAGTAATCTAGCGATCGACCGCCGTCCTGGTTGCTGTCTCAATTTTACCTTGAATTTTACGATTTATTTCAACTGTCAAGACTTCCCATAGTTAAAACGGGCAGAAACTGGGCACTTCACACATGTAAGTTGGGCGATCAAAATTTTACAGCATTAAAAAAAAAGAATTATTGCATACCGCATAGCATTTTTGCAGATAGTTTCTGAGATAAACCTTTTTTTCTTGGCCTAAGTATTATTTTGTCTTAACAATTTTATGTTTCATTTTGTTTTAATAAATGATATTGTACATACTAATCAATGTGATGTTTTCATTTGACATGCATAAGGCCTGAAAAAATGGTTGACTTGCCCTTTGTGAGCGGCCAAAAATTTGTGAAAGTTAAAGTTGCTATTTTTAATCATTTTTTTTTTATTTTGGTGAACTTTTGGTAAGTTGTGAAAATAGCATGATATTTGAGATGGAGATTTGAATATGTTTTAACAAATAAATCATAAAGCATTAACATTAATTTAATTTTTTGTCTATTTTATTCATTCTACACTGTCCATTTTGATCAAAGAGAAATTGAAAAAAAAAAAAAAGAACAATCTGACCGACCGACCATCAATTTTACCCTGTAAGGCTGCGATCACATAGAAGTATACGGTATACGATATTTGATATACGCTCTCTGGGGAAGCACTCATGTTTTTAGTGATGGGGATAATCCCTGTCAAATTCAAATATGAGTGCTTCTCCATAGAGTGTATAGCAAATGTCAAATACCTTTTACTTCTATGTGATCACAGCCTAAGGGCAAGTCAACATATTTTTTCTTTTTGGCCTAACAGATAATGTTCATTTGAAACAGGAATTATGACAAACTTGAATCGTCATATATTACTTCTAAGATTTAAAAAAAACGAGAGTCCAAATCTTAAGATTAAATTAAAAAAGAGGTCAAATTGGCGGTCATTTTGTATTAATATAAATGTATATTAAGTTTGAAGCAAGCACTTAATTTCATTTATATTGCTATAGGCTATAGGTGAAGGTCTAGACACCTTAAAACTGACTTTTCTGTGTTTCTTAACTCAAGATGTATGCTCAAAACCTATAAATGGCTGCCACTTTGATTATTTTAGTTTTGTCATTATGGACCCGGGTTATGGACACCTTTATAAAGAAATATATTATGAAGAAAAACCTTTGTTAGCAATTTTTTCCATTTCAATATCGACAATTTCCATGGACTGACAGGCATCTAATTCTTGGCTTCACTGCCCATGTGAAAAATGCCTGTAATTAATTCATTCCTTATTTGAATAAATGGATGAGCAGTCTTCATCTTCATTAGAAACAAATGCTATGTATCACTTATCTAAACTACATTAACATAATTTTTGCGTGCTGTCGGTATCTATAAATACCATTGTCAAGAGCACTAACCCTGGTTAGCATTGTCAATAATTAGTCATGCTTAATTTCACAATCTTTATACATTGCTTTGTGTCAAAACAATAGCAAGCCCTTTTTTTTCAAAATAGGAGATTTGAGTGAAATGATAGATTTTTAACGCAGACTTGGTTACTATGGCGATGTATAGAAGCGAAATGTTCCTTACGGTTTATTTGAAGTTAATGTTTGGTTGAATTTGATTTTGAGAAAACACATTACATTGTATTCAGATATACATGTAATTGTGTTAAGAAGTAGTTTGCTGAGTGTTTTCAGTTTTTGGTTATGAGTATAGATTCTTGAGATGAATGTAATTGTCAGTTGTCTTTTTTTCACTAAATACTAACAGATTTTATAGGGAATCTTGGATTGCATTAAAGGTGTAGGTTCTGATCATATTCTCATCCCCCATTTATTAGCTGGTTAGGCCAAAGAAAAAAAATAGTCTGTCTTAGCTTCCCGCACGCATAGCTTTTAAAAATTAAAATTACGCGCATTTCGTATTTTTTTTTAGGTTTTAAAGATTTTCAGTTTTTTCATCTTTTTTTCCTACTACTGGAAAAAAAAGTTAAATAAACTGCGGCCTCGAAAAAAAAAATAGTGGCCGAAAAATGCAATAAAAAAATATTAGAGGGTATCCGTGTAGCCCTTTTTTACTCAAAAAACACACACCACATAGCGCTTAAGGTTTTGACCTTAAGTAAGCTGAGACAGAGTTCTTTTTTTTGTGGCCTTAGTCATAAATTTTTGTCAATTTCAATTTCTTCTTAATTCTGCATATTACTGTATTGTCTTTGATAAATGACCCAAATTGTCGACACATCCCCCCCCCCAAAAAAAAAGGCAGGGGTGGCATTTATTTGAGGCAAAATTTTCAGCATCAAAAGTGCACAAATTTGTATTGTGAACTTGAAAAATATGTGAAATACAGTTGTGATAAACGGGAAATAGTGACAATTTGTGCTTTATTTCCAGGGTACCGACCTCATGTATTAACTTCCAGCACCATTCTGCCATTACTCCCGAGTTAAGTAAGCTAGTAGTAACATAAAAATTTAATCTTTCTTATTTCCACAGCTGCATCCAATACTAATTGCAAGATATTTTGTCTTCTTTTAAGAAGATGTATATTGCATTATGACTAGAACAAGACTTTAAAAAGTCTTGTTCTTAAAGTCTTGTTCTTGTAACAATGCGTATATGTTTTAAATTTTACCTTACAGCTAAAATATTTGGCAAGAAATTTGCTCGCACCAGCAAATTCATCCACACCAACAAATTATGGATGCATACTATCCCGACGAGAGACTGCGATGTGTTGATGACATTCCCGGAGAAAACGGATGACGATACGCTAATGTGGTTGTTATCTCGTATGAGGGCACGCATGCCTGAGTTGGGAGTTCACGTCAGACATCACGGTCATACCGGAGTGTATGGGTTCTACCTTACAGCTGAATATGAAAAGTAAGTGACCAATTGGTGATAACCTTGAATAGAGGTACAGGATGTGCCACCCTTTTGCCATTCCCCCTTTTAATGCTCTTGCAGTTCCTTAAGGTTCCCTGTTTCAGCACGTTTCAGTTCTTTAAGGCGTTTGGTCCACGCGCCGTTCACGCGTACCAGTATGCGCCAGTTTCCGAGTTGGTTAGTCCCGCAATACGCATGCGCATATTCTCTGAGTAGTGTTTTGAAGCTAAAAATGGCC
>JXSR01S009540.1:25377-37752 GCA_000969725.1 Ophiothrix spiculata
TCATAATTACGAGTTTCACAAAATAATTCTTCAGTTTATATTTGACCCACTAAAGTGTGCTTAATTTATTTGATTGTAGTCAAGATCACAGAGAAAGTTGTGTGCTTTATAACACTTTATATTCCATCTCTTTATCATGTTTAGCCCGCGTACAGCTCATAATCACAAAGAGTAGTGATTACTTTTTTTCTAAAAATACATTATTTGGCATGAGGATTTCAAGAAAATTGGCTGAATTCAGGTAGTTTGTTTAACCAGCTATCTGACAAAATTGCATGAACGTAAGATTTATGCAGTGTCAGGCTTATGTGAGGTTTGCCTTTATGCTTGCCATTTAGTTTGTAGTCTGTGATAAGCTACTCTCAAGATGCTAAACAAATGATGAGTTGGGAAAATCAAAGGAGTGATTAAACCGAGTCATGCTCCATCATGTTCATGATAGCCACTTCATTTCAATGAAGTATGGAAGACATTTACATTAAAATACGTCAACAGACGATTGACATTTTAGAAGGGAAGGTCATGTAATACACTTGCTTTTTAACAACTAAAGAGGTATCGCATGCATGTCATCATCATTTTTCCTTTCAAAACAGGGGACAGTAAGGCTTTGACCGCACCACTTTTAATGGACTCTACAAAAAAATAATTAAATTTAGTCTAATGCATTTTGATATATTCCTAATAGTAATGTCCACAACATGTCTTAAACTGTTCATAGTAAGCACTGTCTTCTGGGGCTTAGTTGGTTCCTTATTTTTGATAAATGAGTAACCAATAGTCATACCTCTTTTCAGGGGCCACATCACTTTTATTTCACTATGTTTTTAAAACTAAAGGAGTGGGCATTCATTATGCATTTATGATTTTTGAAAAAAAAAATTCTTGCATGCTTAAAATATTACTGCCTTGACTGGATTGGAAATTGGCCATACTAGCATTTTATACAAAAAAAAAATGTGTACAAGTTCAATAAGATTATAGAATAAGTGAGTAAAAATTCTTGAAATCTTGTAATACACACAAAATACAGAAATTCATCAAAATATTGCCAATCACCAAAACAAATGAAGGATTGTAAAAAAAATAACTTTCCCTATTCCATTTCCTTTAAAGGCAAACATACAAAAAACAGCAATGCAAGCCCACAAGATCACCAAACTGAACTCTGCCCATATACAACAAGTGTTCATTTACATCTAAAAGCAAATTGAGGTCCCCATAAAGCAACATGATCACCTTAAGATTTACCAATAATGGTCAAAGCGTGCTATAGGACTCCCTAGACCATTTGACGTGTATCCGGTATAACATTCTGCGTGACTTACTTTACAATTCTTACATATACCAGGTGTCCCAAAAAATGGTTACATGTAGAAAAATGACCGTGCGCTAAAACCATAGTAGTTATAGAACCGAAACTTTGCACATAATATATTACAACTCTCTCCTAGATACTCGTAAAATTTAAATATCACAACATTATTAGTTTTTGAGTTATCAATAAAGATAGATACCTATGTCAGAAACGCATTTGTTAGATATTCAACAAAATAATAAGCATGCACGTTTTATGATATTTTAATGTGCATTTTTTTCTAAATGATCATGGTCAGACTTTTTATTAAACCAAACTTTATAAAATTATTAATGAATAATAATTGAACTCTCTTTCAGTATGTCTATAATGGAAATTAGGAAAACCTGCATTCCATGCATTCCGGACTGAGTTGTTTATATTGAACCTGTCAATCAAGTTGTGGCGCGAAAGTTGATGAATACGCATAAAGCACAATTCAATTTTCCTGGGTAACATTAATTCCTGAACTGTTTAAACTGCAAACTTTTGTGTAAATTTTAAAAAAATCTTAAACTTACAAGTCATTTTAAATTATAATTTTCTTTGTTTAGTGGCAAAAGTCCGATCGACATTTTAGATATAGCAGAAATAGCAAAGTTTTGAATAGGTGGCCATTTTTGCCAAAAAATCAGATTTTGACATAATAGTAATTTATGACGTCATAATTACGTAACAGCTTGTCCAATTTTCATGATTTTGGTATAAATGAGAAGACGAAACCCTACCCTATATTGTGGTATACAACAACCTAAGTTTGAGTTTGTCAATTTTAAGTTCACATGTGATTGAACGAGGGTTAAAATTTCATCAAACGAACGTGATTCCGATTTTGTTGAATTTTGAAAAAATACGCTTCTGACATAGGTATCTACTTTTGTAAATAACTCAAAAATTGAAATTGCTGTGAAATCAAAATTTTATCAGTATCTAGAAGAGGGTTGTAATATAAGGTGTGCAAAGTTTTGTTTCTCTAACTACTATAGTTTTAGCACACGGTTATTTTTCTACATGTAACCATTTTTTGGGACACCTGGTAGAAGGCTGATAAGATTGTACTCTCTACCATTTTAACCCTGGAATCTTAACCTCTTAGTTGCCAAATTTTTATTGGTTTAAGATGGTTTCCTGTCACAATGTAAACCAATCACAGATATTTTAACAAAATTTGGATGAAAGAAACTTTTTTGTTATAGCTCTTTTCAGAGGATAATTCTAATTGGCTATAAAATTCAGTATTATTTCTAACCAACCAACCAAATCTGCTCTTAAATGACCAGATGTTCCTAGAGAGTAAAGGTGATCTGATATACATTTGACTTATTTGATTTCAAGTAAAAGCATTAAAAACACGAGGGTTCATAGTTGATATTCTTTGGAGTGTTTGTGCAAAAGATATAAATATGTAAAATGAAGGCATTTACCTAATTACTTATGAAGTATATATTTTATGTGTTTTCTTTTCTCATGCAATGGTTTTCTTACCATGGATTTCCACTTGGCATCGTGTTTCATCATGTTTATCTTTTGTCCCCCTCTTTAAAGACCCCAATGGAATTAAACTTTAAAGCTTTTTGGACTATATATTTATTATCTATTTGTGTGTAATTATCATTGTCGAATTCAGACTATTGTACTGATTTTCTCTTGTACTCTTTTATAGCCTTTGGGGCTTAATAGAGTTAGGTGCCCCTATTTCTTAAAAAAATATAAAAGTAATTGTACAAAATCATGAAAATATTAAGATGTACATGTAACTAACATTATTTTTAATAGGTCGTATGTCTTGCATTTCCGATACTTCAGAGTATTGACATAATATGATGTATTCTGAAAGTTTTATGCAAGAGTAAGTCTTATACATCTTACATACTTTTATGTGGGTTAAGGGGTACCAGATTCAGGACAAATTTAAATATCATACTTAAAAGTAAAACATTTTTATTCAAATCAAATATTCTATTATGTAGTATTTCAATTTGCAATTCAATGTGGCAGTTGCTTCCTGTTTAGAATACATATTGATATCGGTATTATTTTCATGCTGAATTATATATTGCACATTTATTTTAAAACATAATTAAAGGGGCATTGGCTAACATTTCGAAATTTTATTTATATATAATTTACACTTCATACGTTAGAAAGTAATTGATAATTATCAGCTATTGGCAAAATTTTGATCAAAACCTTCAGAAAAGTAAAAAAATATGAATTTTATTTTGTTTGTTGATCTTAGGAATGAGGCTATTCTCTAAACATATTTATTGATGCTATATATCAAAAAAGAGCCAAAGATTTGTTTGTAAAACACTCCTTTCACATCATAGATTACAGACAAATCAAAAGAAATTTGGAGTTTGCATTAGATCTTCTGAAATGCCAATTTTAAAAATTCAACTATAGAGGGCAGTATTTATCGTTGTTGACAACAATAATTAAAACTAAAAGATTATCTAAATATTTTGACAGATAGTGGTTGAATTTGACGATGAAACTTTCCATGCAGTCATTATTACCATTAATACATGATGCAAAAATCTCAAAATGCTTGGGGAAAAGTTTTGGGATAACGCTGAACTTGCCCAATGCCCCTTTAAGTATTCTCTTTTCACATCCAGTGTGATTTGAATAGAGACAACTGTGATTTTATGAACTAGCTATTTTTACACTGCAACAAACACCCAGGGATCAAACTCAAATTTAGTTTGGGTAGTGATATGTTACTGGGAAATTTAAAATCCACCTAGAGGCAAATTTAAGGAAAGATGATCTAAATACGCACAAAATCATCCACATTTTGATTGAAATTCATAGAAACCTCAAATTTTCTGCAAACCTTTTTGCTATTTGAACACAAAATGTCCACATTTGTGCCAAATGGGGCAAAATGATTAAGTTGTACTTTTCTGTATGGGATCCTTTACATGTATTCCGAAATTTTTTTGACTTTTTTTAAATTATTTCGGGAGCAAATTTCAGTTTTATATTCCCCAATTACACTGTTAGCCTTTTCATAGGGAGAGCCATTTTAGCATAATAGATCTCAAATCTTGATGAATAATTGCATACAAATACTAGTAGGTATTTACTATAATAATGAAAGGTGGAAGTATTATATGAAACCCATTTATTATATTCTACGTGTTTCATACTTTTGTTCAAACTCCAGCATACAGAAACAAAAGTTAAGACCTACAAATAGAATCATGAAATTGAGCTCTTCAGTAAATGACTTAACCATTCAAAAGGCAAATAGAAAAATGCCATTGACTTGAAATCTGATTGCAGATTCGTTGCAATTTCTGATTCTCTATTTCTCACCTTAAAATTTCCATTTAAACTTAAGCAATATGACTTATGCAAAAGGCAAATAGGAAATTGCTTTAACTTGAATTTGATAGCAGATTTAGTGCAGTTTCTCATTGTAGAATTTGATTTTAGAAATATTAAAATAGTCTGTGTATTTTTCATATAGAGAACAGAACCAGATGTTTTAATTAAATGTGTTGATTAATTTGGACATATCCAGGTGTGTTTCTTTATTATCAGGCAATGCCCATATCATGTAGTTCTCGCTAGCTTAGTTGGTTAGGTCTCGAACTCAAAGTATATGCCGAAAATATTTGACCGCTTTTGCTTTTTAAAAACATGATTTTGGTATCTTAAAGTTCATTTCATGGACTATAGAATAACACATTTGCATATTTTCTATACTTTGATCGACACTAAATAGGCGGGAATTATGAGGCTTTTCTTCATCCGCAAGTAAACATAATCCCATTTACACGCGCGTCATATATGTGACCCGTCATATCAAAAGGTACCTTTAGGACGGCTAAATCAAAATTTATTTCTTGGTCTCATCTGAAAGCCGAGATTTTAAGCTTTAAAATGACACCTTGATTTTGGTTATTGGATGTTCGGTTGCGAAGTTACACCCAAATTGGTAAAAGGCATCGGGCTGATTCGGAAAACTATAGTTCTGAGAAAATCGAGTTTAAAGTTTTTGTACTTAGTAAATCTTGAATGGAGAGAGGATTTTTAGCTTGGTTTTTAATACATTTTTCCTATGTTTTGGATGTTGGAACCTGATTAATATGATAGAAAACACTCCAATGATAACCTTTCTGATGAAATTAGAAATTCGACCTTGGACGTGATTTTTGACTATGATTAGCTTCAATGGCCTGTATCTCGTAATGTACTATGCCGGTATTAAGGTACCTTTCGATATGACGATCCACATATGTTGATGAGCGAGTCGCACATACTATGCGTGTTGCGTCTCGTGCAGTTGTGCTGTGTCCAGCTACGCACGCGCTTATCTGTATCAATTCACGATGTGATGAGGCCCGCCTATTTGGTGTTAATCAAAGTATAACTATCCGTTAAAGCCAAGAACTTTACCCTCAAAGATTGTAAAAGATTTTTAAGGGGAGACGAACTGTATATTTTTTGTGTTTTACACTTTTTATCAAACTCTACCATACAGAAATGCAAAGTTGAAAAGACCTACAAATAGAACCATGAAATTGAGGTTTCCGGTAAATAACTAAAGCATCCAAAAGGCAAATAGTAAAATGTTGTTGACTTGAAATTTGATTACAGATTCATTGCAATTTCTGATTTTGTATTTCTCACTTTAGAATTTCTATTTATTCTTAAGCAACATTAAAATAATGACTTATGCAACAGGCAAATAGGAAATTGCTTTAACTTGCATTTGATAGCAGATTCAGTGCAGTTTTGCTTCTATACATAATTTTCTCATTGTAGAATTTGATTTTAGAAATATTAAAATAGTCTGTATTTTTCATAATGAAAATAAAACTAGATGTTTTAAATGTGTTGATTAATCTGCACATATCCAGGTGTATTTCTTTATTATCAGGCAATGCCCATATCATGTAGTTCTCACTAGCTCAGTTGGTTAGGTCTCAAACTCAAAAGTATATTCCGAAAAGACTGTATATTTTATGTTTTATTCTTTTTTATCAAACTCTACCATATAGAAATGCAAAGTTGAAAAGACCTACAAATAGAATCATGAAATTGATGTCTTCTGGCAAATAACTAAAGCATCCAAAAGGCAAATAGTAAAATGTTGACTTGAAATTTGATTGCAGTTTCGTTGCAATTTCTGATTTGTATTTCTCACTTCAGAATTTCTATTTATTCTTAAGCAACATTAAAATAATGATTTATGCAACAGGCAAATAGGAAATTGCTTTAACTTGCATTTGATAGCAGATTCAGTGCAGTTTCTGCTTCTATACATAATTTTCTCATTGTAGAATTTGATTTTAGAAATATTAAAATAGTTTGTGTATTTTTTATACTGAAAATAAAACCAGATGTTTTAATTAAATGTGTTGATTAATCTGCACATATCCAGGTGTATTTCTTTAGTATCAAGTAATGCCCATTATCATGTGGTTCTTGCTAGCTCAGTCGGTTAGGTCTTGGACTGTTAAACATGAGCTGCATTGATTATTCTGCGTTCAAGTCCAACTGGTTGCTTCAACTTTTGTTTCAAACTTTCTGAGATTTTTGTAATAAAATATTGCTCATGTTTTTGAAAATATTTTTGAAAATATGTCAAAATATGTTAGCCATAAATCTATTTTTACACAGAAAATATAGGCGGCTCTGAAATATAAAATGGTCCGTAAAATTAAATGGTTTGACTTTTAAATTTTAGTTAGTGGTCATCTTTTACATGAAACTGAAAAGTACATTTTGAAAGATTAAACCACATTCCTTTGGATGATGGCTCACTGAAAGTCAAAGTTTACTGTAAACCAACACATACGGAACAATATCTGAATTTTACTTCTCAGCACCCAAATCGTCAGCTGGCAGCTCAAAATCCGCTGTCAGAGAACATGTGGTGAGGAGCAAAGGTCACAAAATTGACTTTGAAAACATGAAAGTATTGGATAAGGACCCCAAGGAGTATTCTCGGAGGATCCTGGAAGCCATACATATTAGGACCAAGAACCGTAAACTGAATCGAGACAAAGGACTGGATTTAGATCCTATTTTGGACAACCTGCTTCGGCCCAAGGGGGCGGAACATAATCTTGTGACGTCATAAAAACATCTATGATGTCATACAGCAGTGTTTCCAGTCGCAATCAAGAAAGACATCACAGCCATACCAACTGCTGATGACGCTAGTTGATCAAGCGAAAACGTTCCAGGTGAGCGATAAATTCGTGTAGTGTTGAAGTTAAATTCAATTTCCACGTTCCTTTAAATTGAGAGAAATTAACCTCTGTAATCACATCCTTTTAGCAATATCATACTGAAAATTTTGCACAAAATATTATATCTGTGCATTTTTTAAATGAATGAAGTGCTAAAATAAGATACATGTGGTACCAATAACTAAATCTTTTCTCATCACTAAATATATACAGTATCAAATCTTAATGCGAGAGCAAGAAAGTTGTATCTGCAATAGCTGCCATTTTACATAAGATTAACTTGCACACAATATAATGTCCAGTGTAATGCCCAGTCTTGGGTTAGTGCATGGCTCTTGAAATGGTTCTTCAGGTGATTGTGTCACCTTAAAGCAATACTATAAGATTTTGATCAAAAATTATTGTTACTAAAAACAGCATAAAATGGAAGAATGTGACTATCTTAAAGCATTTTCAAGTGTATTTTGTCAAAAAATTGTTTTGCCACCAAAAAATGGATAAAAAGCACATGCATGCTTTCGTATACTAATACATGTGGAATTAAATTCGGGATCCCGAATTTAATTCAACAAATGGCCATAACAGAAAAAAATCATCTTTGAGCCAAATCGTTTGGAGGGTATTCATATCTACCAAAAACAAACACAATAAGCCCAAAAAATCAAAAGTCATGGGTGACAGGGGCGCTTCATTTTTAACACTTTATAGTATTGCTTTAAGCGACACCTGAAGAATCACCACCTGAAGAAACATTACAAGAGATACTTACATGGGACAGACATTTTGAAGAATTGTTTGCATCCTAGTTACCTGATGCGACGTAAATAACATATATGATGACTCATCCCGAAAGGGGGGGGGGGACTTTGAAGATGATACTAATTTTGATTTTATCATTTCATCTGTTACAGTATTTTCTAAGCTTTAAAATGACACCTTATTTGTTGAAATTGATCAAAATTAAGCAATCAAATTTTACAACAGAACATCTGCTGAGAATTCGTATTATTTTCTTTATTTTTGGCTGCCTATTTTCACTGGTTTCTTCGAAAGTGTTCTGTCACAAAGTCCCCCTTTTCGGGGTGAGTCATCACACATGACAGCCATTATAGATACAACATTCTTGCGCTTAATATGTGACAAAATGGTTTATGCACATCAAGGGTTTGTGTATATCAAGAGCTACTTGGAAATGCTTATGTCATTAGGTTGCATGAAATGTTGTCAGCAGGCATGGCAAGAATTTGATGAATGTCTTGAGATGGTGAACTCTGAACCTTGCATTTGTGGATATCATATTAATGTGGGTGATACAAAACCATGATGATGTAATTCTTAATCATCATTTCACTGTCATGGCTGCAAGATCTAATGTAGTGACAACTAATGCAAAGCAGCATTTTCAGTGTTTCTCATGGCAATATTTCACATCCCTACTTCCCTTTTTTAAAGGGACTAGCCTAGATTCCACTTAGAATTAAAAACTTATGGAAATGCTTTAAATAAAGCTTAAAGCTTCAATTCATGATTTTGATATGACAAAAACCTCACCTGTTTTCTAGCTAATTAAGAAGAAGAGCACATCATAAATATATACTGAAAATTTCACTTGATTCCGACCATTTGTTTCAAAGTTACAAGCTTTTCAGCATTTTGAAAATCCCCCCATAGGCTACTGTGTTGTAATTACTGTCGGGGCCCCGACAATAATTAGAAAATGACACATTTTCTCATTTTTCTCAAAAATGCAAGCACATATGAAAGAATGGTTTGGAGATCGTAACATATACCAGTTGACGATTCTTACAAGCTAAAAAACTCGGATTTGATATAGGTGACCTTGAGGGTGAAAAGTGGATCATGAATTGCCCCTTTAAAAGTGTAGTAAAATCCAAAAAAGTACCTCAGATGGATTTACCAGATAAAGGATCAAATGAAGCTCTTGGAGCATAATGCATATAAAAAAAGTTTTATTGCATATAAAAAAAGAGAAACAATTTTATCAAAAATTATTTTGTTTACCCATCACAGGTGTAGAAACAAGATCTTTTTAAGATTTGAAACTAGAAACACTTTTTCAACCATTTTTTGTCGCCGGCGACAAAAAATACAGCTGGTAAATAATTTTATTTTTTTCCTCTGTTACACAAATTCAGCGGAAACTACTGGTAGGATATGTTAGTATAATCATGTACTATCGATACATTTGAAAAAAATATATAGTCAGAAAATCAGTAGACAGGATCTAGGCCAGTCCCTTTAAATTAGTCAGATTTCTTTTAAAACTCATGATAAAATGAGAGCCCAGCATGAAACAGCAAGGACAATGTATAATTACACCCTTCATATCCATGTTTAACACAGGAGATGTCAGACACAGCAAAAAAAAAATGTCAGTTCATAATCCTTCTCAGACGTTCTGTACACTTTTGAATCAGATTTTTACAGTGCAAACTTGAAGCAGAGGAATTTGAGGAAAATGTGTGTTCTTTGAAACAACACGTGTTGCAATAAATAAATCTTTTTTTTTTTGGTTGATAAATAATAAATGGCATATTTGCCATTGGCAAGAAACTATCAGTGCCTACTTTATCATATATTATGAAACTTTCATAAGCAACACAGTGATTTCCTGTGATTACTGCCAGTTGGCAAGGCCTATCAACACCTCAAAAGAATAATTGTGTCATCTCTATAAATTTGACACCAGCGTCATATTTTTAGCTGCAGGGCATATTATGAAATGGCATAGATGACCTGGGCATATCTCACCATGTGACAGGCTGGCTACAAGGTCAAGTGGACGTGTGAAATGACTATCTTTAAGATTATAATGATCTATTGCTTACTTGACCTTTAAAGTATGTTTGGGAATGAAAAATCTGACCAGAAGAGACTGTTTGAAACTTGTAGTATGAGATGGCAGAATCATGAGCCAGGGCTTCGAAATCTACGGTAACGCGGCCGCGCCGTTCCCAGAAAAAAGATTTAAGTCCCAGAAAAAAAAATTGGTATGCTTAAAAAAAACGATAATTCAAGTCAAATAAAAATAAAAATCACAAGAATTTCTGCCATATTTTATGATGAAATACAGATATAAGCTAAATTTTGAGATGAATGTCAAATTACTGTCAAAAACAAGCAAGTTTTTAGAGCGATTCATGTATTTTTTCAAAAATCACACAGAAAATTCTCATCAGCAGAATAGAAGTTCCCAGACAGGTTTATTTTTTTCTATACCCTGTCATGAGCATTGCATGGCACAGAGAAAAACAAATGATAAACCAAAATATTCTTACAAATATAGTAGTACGAACCGTGACTTTAAGGATCTTGGTCAAAAATCTTGGATTAAGCTATAAGTACAATGTTAAGTACAACTGGATATTAAATCCTAGGATTTATTTGATTTTGAAGCTTTCTGTTTTATAATTTTTTTGTTTTGGTGTCTTTATTTGTTTGTTGTCTGTAAGAAATGATTCGAGCTGGATCATGGTTGGATCAACGTCTTTAGACATACACTCCCGGTCAAAGGTGTTTGCGCACCCTTAAATACGGGCAAAAACGTAATTATTATATCAAACGACCAAGACTGTGATAAAAATCAAGTTTTGTATAGGTGCTTAATGTATCCAATATAAGAAATTTATGTTTCCTCTGATATTCGATCTTCCATAACCATAAAAATGGCCGATGTCCTGGACCATATACAAATACACCACACCCACTTTTTGATATGTTCCTATTTTGTTTATTATTCAATGCTCATTATCACCGTGTAGCCATAAAGAACATTTTTAGGGAAAAAGTTTTCCAACAAATGTGCAGTTATGTATTTAAACTCTGTTTATTATGTGCAGAAGAAAGTACACAATATGTTTAGCACGCCATATTTTCAAATGCGATAAATGCAATTCTTGTTGAGTTTTTTAGATATATGTATGTAAAATATAAATCCGGAAAAATATGGCGCAAATGATGAACGGTTTTCAAGATATGGCTGGTTAAAGGTTTGGTGCGCAAACACTTTTGATCGGGAGTGTATGGCTGAATAAAGGTTTTGTGCGGAAATACTAAGTGTTGACAGTGTACAAAGACAGAAATCTGTGAAGTTGATAATTACTAATCAAAAAAGAATGTAGCATCAAATAAGAAACCAAGGAAAAATGCAAAATCTTTTCATTTTTCTCCCAGATAGCAATTTGCTTAATGGCTTTTGAATGTGTCGGGTATAAAATTTGACAATGAGTCATTTAAATATTAGTGAGCTTTTTATATTCATAAATTCAATCCATTTTCTCTTCTTTTTTAATACAATAAAGTACTTAAAAGTTTGTTCTTGGTTAAAAGGAAAAAGGTAAGATGGATATATAAAAGGACCGTTTGTGCTAGAAAATTACTTTAATATTGATTGAAGATGCTGCATTAAGGAAAGAGAAAGACTGAAAGAACATTCCCAGATATGCCCTTACTGTAATTTCAGCTGTGTAAAAGTGCATTTTTTTGAACAGAATTAGACAAAAATTATAGGAAATTTACAAATTCATATTAATATTGGCATAATGTTCTTTTCTATTCTTTATGTGATGTACTTAAAAGTGTGTTCAATAAATTCAACTTTCTAAATAGTGCATTAATATGTTAGAACTAATATATTTGCTTAGAAATTCTCATAATTTGGATTAAGAAATTTAGATTGATAACAAAATTGGTCTCAAACCTTTGCATTTACAATAATTAAAGTTCAAGTTAAAATTTAAAAAATAAATAAAAAAAGAGATGCAAGTTTAAAAGATGGAGGAGTTG
>JXSR01S009540.1:38979-50118 GCA_000969725.1 Ophiothrix spiculata
AAAGTTAAAATTCATATTTATGTTCTTTTTTTGTCTTTGATGTGATGTGCTTAAAATATGTTCTATAATTGCAACATAGTGGATACTATGCATTAAAATGTTGCATTGATGATCTGAATTTAGAAATTGAGGTATAGACAACAAATTCTTTGTTCTCAAACCGTGCTTTTATAATGTTCAAGTTAAAAGTTTATTTCCAATATTCTTTTTAAAGATACAATTTCAGAACACAGAGGTACAGCAAAGGTAGACATGTGAAAAAGTTTTGTACCACCTTTTCAAAACAGATTTATATATAAAAATAACATAACCTAGTGCAACATCATAGAAAAAAAATAATTTAAAAAAAGGATGAAGCCAACAAAAACATAAGAAATTGATATTTTATACAAATTAATCAGCTAAAATGAAATAGAGATAACAAATTTGACAAACACTGTAGAATAATTGGATAATATTTGATACTTATAATGGGAATACATAGACTCACCAGGTATACACTGTATGCAGCGCATTCGCACAGGGGACCAATGGCTTAACGTGACTATCCCAACCAAGGAGCAATTAGAGTAAAGTTTCTTGCCCAAGGAAACAAGGAGACGTAAACCGCCTGGCCTGGGGCTCCAACCCACAACCTCTGTAATACGAGATCTGTGATCTAACCGCTTGGCCACATTCCCCTCTAGTATATGATATGTATCACTACCTAATTAGTGGATTCCATATAGCTTGACATTTTAGTTTTGTTTAGAGGGATTGCCAGTGATCCTGATACAGAAATTTCATTTTTCCCATGTATGACAATTTTTTGATGTTATAGGAACAGCATGCTCATACAAATTTAACACCGTAATTGTTTTCTAAACAAAATATGAAGAAATTGAAAAATTAGAGACAAAATTGTCAATTTTTGTATTGATAGGTACCAGTAACGGTAAATTACTGTCAGAAGTTCAGTTATGCTGCTGTAGTGATTTAACTTGATACCGGGTCAAATTCAATCCAATTTATTTTGAATTTGTGATGACTCACCCCGAAAAGGGGGACTTTGCGACAGAACACTTTTCGAGAAACTGGTGAAAAAGGCAGCAAAAAATAAAGAAAATAATTAGACTTTCCAGCAGATTTGCTGTTGTAAAATTTGATTGCCTTGATCAATTTCAACAAGTAAGGTGTCATTTTAAAGCTTAGAAAATGTTAGAACAGATAAAATGATAAAATCAAAATTGATGTCATCTGCAAAGTCCCCCTTTTCAGGGTGAGCCATCACATTTGAGCTCTATTTTCAAAATAAAAAAGAAATATGTTTTGTAATTGTCCAGGATTGATATTTTAAAGAAACTTTAGCTAATGGTGTTAAAGTTGGGGAAGAGACACAAAGACAATACTCTTGAGTAAAACGTGTTTTTATAAACTTGTATTTAAAAGGAATTATGTAGATTTCTGACTTTTAAATGCGTATGTACTATTCAGTACATATAAATTGATAATAATGACTTTTTAAAAATTTTAAAAATCATGAATGGAGAGGATGCAGAACCGCAAAAGTGGACCAAAATTGGACCTCACTCCGTAACCCTTCAGGAAAAAGGCAATTTTTGGCCACTTTGTAGAAAAACAATGACTTGTTTTTTTTTAAGTTTTGTCAATTTTGAGGGAGTGTATCACACCCGGGGAATGGAATAGATGAAAGGTTTGTTTGTGATAGAAAATCACTTGTATATTGTCTGAAGATGCAACATTGAGGAGATATTGTTAGAAACACATTCTCTGCTTATGCCTTATGTCCTTATCTTGATTTCAGTTGTATGAAAGGGAATTGGTCAGGTTTTGAACAGATTTAGAGAGAAGAAATCAAATTTAAGAAGTTTGAATTTATATTACACATTGTATTTCCAGTTCTTTATGTAAATAATAGAATTGAGTTTGCTGAATGTAATTCGGGGGGGGGGGGGGGGGGCAAGTTTGGTTTTGGTAGGGGTGTGCCGCTGGGAAATTTGAAATATGTATATTCTGTCAGAGCTTGAACAGTGTCATATGGAGCCCGGAACTTCAAATTCACTGTTGATATACCATAAAAAACCCAAGTTTGGAATTTAAAAAAAAATTAAAAATCACATTCTGCATTAATTTTCAAGCCACTCGTGACCTTTAAGACAAGCCATTTTTTATTTAGCCTAAGCATATTAAGATTGAGATAAATAATACAAAATGGGCTCAAAGGCTTTGCATTCATTAATTATTATTCTGATATCGCATTAATAAATCCTACCTGATCTATTTTGATGAATAATTTACAGTAGTGCCCTACAATATGATTTCAACAAACTGACGAGCACTTGAGAATAACTGTATAATATCTAATATATCTGATACTTTATGATGTAAATCCACAGTGTGTGATATATATCCACTACCTTACCTAATTAGTAGATTCCTAATATAGTTTGACATTTCAAAATTTGTACTGCATGTAACAGATCCATATTCAGTAATTACTGATATTTAATATGATAATTGATATGAATTTCTCCTATCTATTGTGAAACAATAGAAATTGGAAATTCAATTTTTTTAAAATTTGAATTAGGCCAAAGAAAAAAAATAGTCTGTCTCAGCTTCCCACACGCATAGCTTTTAAAAATCCAAATTTTTAGCGCATTTCTTTTTTTTAAAGATTTTTGAGAGATTTTCATTTTTTTCCATCCTTTTTTCCTACTACTGGAAAAATAAATAAAAGTTAGCGAAGCGGCCGCAAAAAAAAATAGTGGCCGAAAAATGCAATAAAAAAAAAAGGGGGTATTTCCGCATCCGCGTAGCCCTTTTAAAATAACCCGCATAGCGCTTAGGGTTTTGACCTTAAGTAAGCTGAGACAGAGTTCTTTTTTTGGCCTTAGGGATATCAAACTCAATAATAACTGAGCATTATTATTTGGTAATGATAAATCTATTTGTTCTTCAAAGTTTCTGCACATGTTTTTGAACTAACATGGTGTAGATGTTGATCTGTAAATGGACTTAACTGACCAAAACATATTTTAAAAGAATTTTTCAGTGAAATTTGCCAAAATTAGTAATTTAAAACAAATTGTGCCTTAATTTGTTCTGATAACTTATGTGCATATGTTTGTTTGTTTTATTTTTTTGTTTGTTTGTTTGTTTTCCACATTGTTCAAATTTTGGGTCTATCAGGTCAAGAAACCAAAAAAAGTAAGCCATTCAACTGACCGGCACTACTTTGATTGTATTCCTGCTAAAAAACAGCAATTTATATTTTCAATTAGTTCATTTCAACTCAGTTGAAGAGAATTTGTATCCTTCTCAAATGTATGTAACATGTGTTTCAGTGGTAATGTGCATGCTTTTTGTTTGCAATATTATGATGCAATTTATATATCACTACTATTTTCTTTTGTTTGAAATGACAAATTCCTCGAGATGCATCAAAAAGCCAACACTTAGACATAAACGAGACAAAAATTTGCAAAATATGTGATATCAAATACAATAGTAAAGATGAAATGTAAAATATTTTTACCAGATAGCAATTTACTTAATGATTCTAGAATATGCCTCTGATTGAGATTTAGCAAATGGGTCAAATCTTGAATGATATTCAGCTAAATGCAGACCATTTGCCTCTTAATTCATTAAAATACAGAAAAGTGTGTTCGTTGTTCAAAGAATAGTGAACTGATGGATAAATGAAAGGGCAATTTGATGTGGAAAATATTCACATGTTATGCCAATAGATAATAATTTTTCTTCATTTTAAATTGTGTTAACATAAATCTTTTTCTGAATCAAATATTATAATGATGCTTTAAATTTATACAAAAACTGCAACACAAATATTCAAGTATTTTTGCTGACAAACACTTGGTCGTAAGTATACACCGATAAGGCCGAAACCATAGTCGGCCTCCAAACAAAATTTTCCCTACCAAACATTAATTTTGGTTGTGACGTCAAAATGATGAGTGACTACAAAAAAAAAATAACTTCAACACCGCGCTAGATTGCACATGTTATTGAATTGCCATATACATTGGACCAAATGTTTGTTACCCATTCATACTTTAAATTCGATGGAAAATATTTGGTGACATCACGACCAAATGTTTTTTAGGGAAAATTTTGTTTGGAGGCCGACTATGGTTTCAGCCTAACAAACATTTGATGCTGGTTCAATGACTTTACCTTGATTCAACTTATCACATATGCAAGTTTAATCTGTGTTAAAGTCAATGTTGAAGTTATTTATTTGGAGTTACATATCAGTTTTTACATCAACACAAAATGTTTGGTAGCAAAAAATTAAGTGCTGTTATCGATTGTCGGTTTGCATGTCGACATACAAAATGACAGTAGTTAAATTACATCAAGGCTGAGGTAAAAAACTACATGCTTGAAATAAAAGAAAGAGTCAACGTGCACTTTCAATGCATGCAAAGCTTTCTCTGCGAAGATTGAAGACACATTTTCAAAGCTCGATTCATGTCTTTTTCCGCTTTTCTGTCAATCTTATTCTAACCATATTCAATGCACCAAAAACTGACACACTCAGGAAATGACAATTTTTAATTGTGATTATTAAGTAAAAATACTCATAACAAGTCTAAAAGTTAAGCCCTATTTTCACTACGCCATAATATGTTTTTTGTATTTCTCATGTGACATCGTAATTACTAACCACTGCATTAGGACGTTCGTCATAAGTCAATATTTCACGATGTATAATATTATGACAGTCAATCAGAATTATGTAAGAAAATGCCAGAATTATTCGCGGAATAAATTAAATATCTTTTCAACAGACATTTACATGATTTTTAAAGAATTATTTCACTTACGTGCAGCTATTGAAATTGACATAATTGTTTTTAAGTTATAGCTAATATTTTCAATGAATTATGCTAGTAAGATTTTGCACCTCCAAAATATGCATAATGTAAGTAAAACTGGTGGCCTGTGGCCTAAAATGGTGACGACATTGTCAAAAGTATGTTTGAACTCAGGTGACTCAATCATTTCCCCATGTTTTTTAACAATAAAGACATGATCAAATTGCGAATTTGTTTATGTTCATAATGTACCAATGTAATTTTCGCTTTTAAAGACACTTAGTAACTCAAGTCATAACTGTGTGATTATTGATAATGTTGTTGACGTGGCGGATGTTTGTCTCTTGACATATCGATAGACCTTTTCAAAATCCATTCGGAAATCTCCGGAACATTGATCACATGGCCATTTTTTCAACCAATCACTCATTAGTATGCACGATTTTGTCAACAAAATAGTCCGAAAAATCACTCGCGTTTCAGTGCAAAAAAAGTGAAAAATAAATAGAACCAGTCCCATACAATATTAGATACACTAATTCTGAACAACTTTTGGCTGATGGTAACATACGCGATTGTTACTCCCATCTCAACGACACAAGAGTGGAATTTCCATTTGAAATCGGCTGATTAAACTTAAGATTTCAAGTCACATCAGGGCGATCAAACTTAAAGTGATTCTATAGTGTTAACGCTAATTACAAGTTCGAATTCTTACGCAACCAGTTACGGAGAACGGGAACTTAACATTCTGGTTATTGTGTTGAAGAGTCACTTTTTCTGTCGGCAATTACCGGAAAGTGTAAAATCAGCTTCGGAAATTCATGGAAAGTTGTGTTTTGAAAAGGTCTATACTCAAATCGCATATTGATAACAGCACTACAAAAAATGTGTGGAGGCCATGTATAGTCCGGCCCTTATTGTATTCAAGTATAAAGTAATTTTCATGATTGTGTAATTTAATTTAAAATTAATTGTAAATGTTCATTCAAATCAGTAGGTGATTATGGCACATCATATGGATACAAAACAAAAACAGCAGATGTTGCATCACAATCACATGCCCATTTAAATACAATGTATTGTTTACATATTTTTTTTTTTTGGGGGGGGGATCATTTTGACAAAATAAAAATCTTGTTGTAGATAGGGCCTACTATTTTTGGAGACCTCTAGGATGTTGCCACACTTCAAAGTAGGTGTCCAGATGAATTGATTCAAATATTTACTAAATATTTTGCTACCTAGATAAATCAAAATCTTCATACACATATTTTTAAATACTATTTTCATTGTATATAGATGCAAATTACTTTGTTTGTTTATTTATACCAATAAACATACTAATTGTATGTGGAATGACCCATGACAGTCAGTAATCAGCAATCATAAACTAATTACTTCCAAATTCCTGAGAATGCATTTAACCAGAGTTCATCAACGCCAAAACTATTAAAAAAAACCTATCCTTCTCCTAAATAGACTTTAATAATGAATAATTGTATGAATATATTTTAACTAATTCACACAAGCAATAACTGAAAATTCACGTATGTGAGTGAAATATTTATTAGTAATTAATTTTGATAATGAAGGTTTTTGATATTTATGATTTTATTTTTGTCTCAAATTTTTCATTATTCATTAAAAACAGTGATAAAATTATATATTTTTTTGTTTTCTTATCCAAACTAATTATACTCCTGTTGATTAATTTTTGAAAGTAATCTGCTTATGAAACATGGATGTGCATGTTATCATATGAAATAATAACATGAATTGTGTCTTAATGTAATTCTGCTTAATGTAAGCATGGAAAAAAGATATCTCTTTTTTCCATGATGTAAGCAGAGAAGTAAGATGATAAGAGAAATGATAGTGTATCTTTCCTCAAGAGTGTTTTTGAACTGATCGATAATAATTCCACGGAGGTACTTGAGAATAAACACTATAGCATGCTAATTGTAACGTGATACATACACTTACCTCTTTTTCTGCCCTCCCTTTCATCAGAATTGCATTCAGTCTCCTTATATTTCACAGGTAAATTTATGTTTGTTTTTCCCTTGCACTACAGGTTGAAGTTAGCGTGGTTACTACGGAGAATGCGTTACACTTCTTCAATCCAGCGTCACAACTTCCAGATGGAGTACGCCTGTATAGAGATTCAGATGAGTGGCAGGTTAGTAGGCGGCGATTTAGTAACGCATAATTGCATTTGAAAATCAGGGGGTGGGGGTTATATACAAGGGAAGGGAGTAGGCAACAACATTTGTAAATCAGAAGGTTGTGGCTAGGCTTTGATATGAGGAAGGTAACAGGTGGAACAATGATTATATAGATGTGTTGATGAGTTTTGTTTATTGTGTGGTAATTTAGTAAGAAATAATTGGGTTTATAGGGGAGGTAAGGGAATAAATGTATGATGGGATGTGGTTGTTTGAATCAACTCATTGGTAGCAGATGGTAATTTAAAAAATATGTTTGAAAATCAGGTGTAGGGGTAGAACTTTTATAGGATAGAAGGTAGTAGCCTGCATATGGAATATGATTGTACTGATGAGTGACAGGGTATTATGTTGGTTGGGGCTTAAATAGGAGGGAAGGGGTAGGCAACAGAATTTTGAAAATCAGGGAGTTTGGGCTTGTATAGGGAGAAGGAATAGCAATTAAATTTGAAAATTATTGGGTTGGGGCTAAAATAGGGTGAAGGGAGTAGGCAAAATCACTTGAAAATTAGGGTGTGAAGCTTTTATAGGAGGGAAGGGGTAGGCAACTGGTTGGAATTTGAAAATCAGGGAGTTGGTACTTATAGGAGAAAAGGCATAGGGGAAAAGGTATACTTTAGGTCCCATCAAAAACTATACCCTAACCCTAAACCCTAACCCTAAAACTAACCCTAACCCTAAACCCTAACCCTAAAACTAACCCTAACCCTAAACTAAACCTAACCCTAACACTGACCCTTAACCCTAACCCTAAAATTCTGGATGGGACCTAAAGTATACTTGGTCCAGCATAGGCAACAAGAACTTAAAAATTATTAGATTGGGGTGGAAATAGGGTAAAGGGGTTAGGCAAAAGCACTTGAAAATTAGGGGTTGGGACATGTAGGAAGGAATTGGGTAGGCAACAGGTGGAATATCATTGTATAGATGTTCTGATGAGTTGCATGTTATTATGTAATAATTAAGTAGTTTGGAAAATCCTTTTTGGAAAGCCTTGTTTTGAGGAAAGGGGATGGGTTATGGTTTGGACATGATTGTTTAGATTTCCTGATAAGTGGCAGGTTTTTATGTGCAATTTAGTAAAACAATTAAATTTGGAAATCAGTGTGCCTGCCTTATAGGTGGAGGGAAGTAGAGGGAAACAGCATTTGAAAGGCCTATGCTATTATCTTTCCTGGTAAGCACTTACATGAAACGTATTGGATAACCATGATAACTAGGTGTTAAAATATTCACAAGGTAAATGCAGATAAAACAAGCTCAAGTTTAAAAAATATATTGTTTCATTACAAAACAGACATTACAGTTACGAGATAGTTAAGAGAATTTTGCAATGGGTACATCGAATCATGTAAAAACCAGCCATGCCAATATAGAGGATTTTGCCTTTACGTTTTTGTTAATATACCGCCTCGTTATCTTTAGGTATTTAGCGATACAGAAGATCACTATTGATATGACCTTCACTTTTAATCGGCAGGGTGTTCAATTCTCGTCTACTTGATAGGCTACAAATGTAAGAAAATAGCTGCTCTAATATAATCCCAGCTATAGTTCTTAATACCTTAAGGCTACGAAATACAATAATTGTCATGGAGCAGCACATCTATATCAATTCTGATAACATGACAAGTTGATCGTAATTTGCGACCCGAGCATCAGACAAAAATGGGATCTTTGGACGAGTAGCAAATAAACACTATTTAATATCACATCAATTCATTTTCCAATCACCCCTGCCCATCTCACCATAGCTCTGAGGAGCTTGATTTTAATTTCAAAATATGATTGGTTTGAGAAATATCAGGTTTAGGCCCAGAAATACTAGGTCTACTTGAATGAGATTTTAGTAAATTAAAAAATTATAACAGTTGGTCTTCAAACAATTTTAAAGCAGCTGTTCTATACAGAGTTCTATCCTCCCCGAGTTCTACCCTCCCGGAGTAAAAAATCAATTTGATACAAAATTGTAGGGTCAGTATTTAGGAGAGCCAGATAGTATGGTATAGAAAGGGTAGTACACAAATGTATTACAAAAGTCTTTTCAGTCTATTTTCAGCTCTGAACCAGAGCTAATCTCACCACAGAAGTTCGGTTAGGCAAAAATGTACTATAGCAGGCTGTTTGAAAGCACGCTAAAGGACTGATACTCTCTCTGTTGGCAGTGATTTTGGAATATGTTAATTCACTGCCCAAGTAACACTCAGTGAAACAACAAAAAGATTTATTCAACATTTTCAGTAGCCAGAGATCCTTGTTCCATATCTTAAAAACTTTCAAAAATATAAGGTTCATGGTATCAAATGGAACTGAAAAAAAAAACCGTCACCCTGCAAAAAAAAGTCACCCGCTAAAAGAAATCGCCCCGCAAAAAAATTGACCTGCACCTCGCAAATTAATCACCCCGCAACTTCAAAAATTATTCACCGCATACCGCACCCTGCAATTTATTGACACCCTAGAATTGTTCTCTTTTTTAGCTTTTTCTTGTTACATCAGCTTATTTTTAAGCTATTTGCTTCAAATTTTGACCCTTTCAGCTTTTTTTTATTAAAGTCAATTTTCATGCCTGAAATTATCACAACAATTCTTCCTTCCCTCCCTTTTGTAGCCATATAATATTCCTTCCCTTCCCAATGTTTTTCCCACATATAATTCTCACATCTTCAGATGTTTGCCTTGCTTGCTGATGTCATTAAAAATGCATGACTTGTTCTGATTGTTTTGCAGTATATTATCTGCAATATTGTGTGTTGCTTTTTATGTTCTGTAATTAAGATTCACATCCTACTTCTTCTGGGATTGTGAAATCTGATTTCAATCTAATATTTGTCATATTCAATTATTAATGAGATACAGCAATTTAGAAGATTGTGATTTGCAATCAGAATGAGATATGTTTTAGAATTTCTTATTTTAGCAAGAGATCAGTGTCATTGAAGTGACAATTCCATTAAAATCTGTTCATGTTTAAATGTGAGTATCTTTTTAAACTTTAGAAAGTAAATAAAACATGCAACATGATGACAAGAAATATACAATTTACTGATATTTTGTCAGATGAAGCATGAATTAATAGTAATAATAAAAATAATAATATACTTATAAAGCGCCCTACAACAAGTTCTCAAAGCGCTTTACAATAACAAATGAAACATTACATACAAAAGAACAAGTTAGCAAAAATGACAAAAGAAGAAATAAAGAAAGAAAGAAATTGTTAAATAAAGAAACGGAGAAGGTGTATTTGTGTGTGGGGTGTGTTTTATTCTTTTTTATTGAACAATCTTGAAAGGAAGGAACTGGTTGTTTTTTTAAATGGACAACAACTCAAAAAGTGTTTCACCCAAATTATTATTTTTTTTGTTTCATAGCTGCTGAACTGTGCCCATAAGCTATATTGCTGATCCATTGATTAGTTGATTCTGGTGCATTGTGGGAATGACATACTTCAAATATACGATAGTTACCCAAGCTATATGCAGTTGATATAGTTACATCAGTTTATTAACCATTGGAAATTGTTCCAAATAACCCCAAGGGGTTCTTGTTCCAAACAGATTGAAAGATCCATTACTAACATCCGATTGAAACGGGTGCAAGGAAATTATTGCAATCATCTCTGGTATCAGTGAGGAACACTGACATGCTGTTACCATGGAAACAGCTTGATTTTGAGCTTTATCTTGTAATTTATTTTTGAGCTTGAATGATGAAAATTGGAGATTGTCATTCCTTATGCAAGCTCGTAATTGTAAGTTTGATATGCAAGTGACATCCTGTCATAATCTAGCTAGGGTTCTTAGTTTATTTGTAATATAATGTGAAGTCCTGTTGTAAACTAACAACTTTAATATTTCTTAAATGTTAAATGTAATATTACTCATCTACATTATAAATATGTTATGTAGCCATGAACTTTAATTTGTTAGTTTTAACTGATGGATACAATGGTATTTTGACTGCTTCCCCTACAGTTACGAGATAGTTAAGAGAATTTTGCAATGGGTACATCGAATCATGTAAAAACCAGCCATGCCAATATAGAGGATTTTGCCTTTACGTTT
>JXSR01S009540.1:50168-62253 GCA_000969725.1 Ophiothrix spiculata
AGCCATGAACTTTAATTTGTTAGTTTTAACTGATGGATACAATGGTATTTTGACTACTTCCCCCAAATGTATGTGATGCTTACGATTGGAAAAAAACAAAAAAATACCACACCCTGTTATCGCACCCCTGCTATATTACATTGCTTTTATGTTGGTCGTTCATGTGGTGAACCAGAACCATACATATTACATTGAATGTTTCAAGCATAACTTAAGTTGGATTTCAAGTTAGGTACCAAAAGCATGTTTTTTTTACATTATTTTGTAAGATATTTATGAGGTATAGTAGAACAAGAGTAGTGAAATTTGTGTTGGGAAATGGTTACATATATCAAACACCTTACGGCTCTGTCACACATCACCATATAGAGCAAAAGGTACGCTTAACATACTTTATCCCACTATTGTTCTGTTTTATGCATTGTTGTTCGTCACGTTCAATACGATACCTATACAGTCTGTCTGTTATGTATACGTTTAATTTGTTATTCATACGGTGGTGGTCCGTTTAGCGCACGTTCAATATGTGAAACTTTTGTACGTTATTCGTACGTTTTGCTCTATTATGGCGATGTCTGAGAGTAGCCTCAGTTTGAGGCCCATGGCAGGCTTTTGATGGTAAAAGCATAGGCCTAATGTTTAACATGTTTCTTCCTTTCCCCTTGTACATGTTGTATACTATAGTATTCCATGAAAAAAAGTTTCCTCTCCCCTTGTATTATAGTATTCCTGAAAGTGTAAATCTACTAGCTGGCAGAACTGTTGGTTGGGAGTGGATAAATAATTTTGATAGAGTTAGTTAGGACCTTGAAATATGTAGTTGGACTTGGAATGACTTTGACCTAGGAAATGGGTAAACTTGACAAGCATTGATGTACAGGGTGTCCCAATAAACATTGTGCATGGAAACGGCGCTGATTTTCTCAGAAGTTAGGCATACCAGCGAATTCAAAATTAGACATTTAAAAGAGCATGGTTTTGTTCATCATCGTTGAAAATTTCAAGAAAATCCATTGATGCAATCTAGAGATATCATAGATTTTGTCTGCTTGTATCATTTTCCTTCTGCACAATGGGATTCCTGTGGTTAAGCATGTTCACAAAGAACATCGAAAGGGTCTTAACAACATTACCGGTTGAATAGTTTAGCGTGACAAAGTCACCACATACGTTTCGCCAATATTCTTTAAAATCATATGAAGCCACTTTGGGTATGTTGCTTTTTTCTTTTTCTAATTTTTTTCATTTTCTCTACATTATATATGATTTTTTCTATTCGAAAAAGTACACAAAGACTGTAAAACTAGGTTTATTGGCAAAATTACTCAATGCTTCCTATATATTTTTACATGCTAAGGGAAAGCTGGTTTCTTTTTCTTCTTTTGGAAACTGAAAACTTAATCTAACAAAGTAAATTATATTCTTTTTATATAATTGCACCAAAAACCAAAACAAAAAACAAACAAACAAACAAAAAACCCAGATAGTTGTCTTAGTTCTTATTTGAGATCAAAAGCAGTGAGTCCATCACAGGGTTAGTATTAATGGCAATTGTTCAGAAAATGAAAACCTCTACGAAATCTTTCAAATTCAAATCTTTGAATTGCTCGCATTGCTTCTAAAAATGCTAACATCACCAAAATAATGTTGTTTCTTAATATTAAACAATAAAAACATCAATTTTATTAGTCATGTTAGTGTTTTATAGTTGCGTTGCTTTAGATTTTGGTTATTTTGGTTCTATTCTGAGAGAGTTATTTAAAGTCATGTTAGTGGTCGTTTTTCATTTGGTCATTTTTTTTTCCTGGTCATTAACATGCTGCACATCCGTCAATCAGTCTCCATTAGCTGTTGATTATCTTTGACTCTAACAGCATGAGAAATCATTTGCAGTATATTTTTTAAACATTGATTTCGCATAGACCCTTTTCATGCCCTCTGATTACAGGCTTAACCACATGATTCCCATTGTGCAGGAGGAAAATGATACAAGCTGACAAAACTAACGATATCTCTCGTTTGCCTCGATGGATTTTCTTTATATTTTCAGCGATGGTGAACATAACTATGGGCTTTATAATTTATAATTTTGAGTTCGCTGGTGTGCCTAACTTCTGAGAAAATCAGCACCATTTCCATGCACAATGTTTATTGGGACACCCTGTATGTAGGCCTATAAGAACATACCCTATTCACTCGTCTAATTCAACTATTTTCCATCTGGCATTCTCCTCAAATTAACAAAATCCCCATTTCCAAAAGTTTGACAATTAGTCGTACTCTGTTACCGACACTACATTTAAATTATTTTAACAATTTTTGGCACGATAGTATGAAAGCGCTCAACTGTAACTTGATCTAAATTCAGAAAATGAGTAGTTGAATTGAACGAGTGGATAGGGTATTACATAATGTTTTTATCTTAAGGGCAATATGCAGTTTTATTTTGGGAATCTCTGTGGTGTTGATGAAAATGGAAAAAGAAGTATAAAGATAAAACATGGAAAATGGAATCTAACCTTCGATATTAAAAACTATACAAACTGAGATTTAAAAAGAAATAAAATGAAAATTGAAATTTAAATCTAAAATAAAAAAGAAAACAAATTTAAAATTTAAAACAAACATGAAAAAGGGGGGGGGGGGGAAAACTTACGGAATAAGATTACCATCCAAGCCAAAGATATAGGCCTATAGATAAAGGGACACCCGAAGGACTTGACAAAGTCTAGTCTGAGAGAGCCTTAGGATTACTTCCTGCTTTATCTTGTACATTTGTATAAAACCTCCCCTCAAAAATTGAATGGATTTTTTAATTTTGTGAATTGTACAAACAGTTCTTTAAGGCTTTCTTGTTTATAGTGTATAGTTTCTTTTCATAAACATACTAGGTCGACGATCAACAAAAAAAACCGGTGTTCAATCTTTAATATCAAATATCAGCTAAAAACCGCAATGCGTTGTGGTGTACAGTCTCCAAACTGCTGTTTAGGAATCTTTAACTTTTTGCAAACAGCTAGTTGATACATGTCCGCCCCCATTATTTCATTTTAGACGCCATTTATTCAAAATCTTCGTTTGGGACATTCCACTCTCATTTCTCTTCATCAAAGCATGTCTTAGGCTGCGATCACATAGAAGTATACGGTATTCGCTATACGCTATTCAATGGCTATATTTTATACAGACACGGTGAGCTATTAGTTTTTTCGAATAGTGCCCTCTTATGTGACCCGGTAGCATCAAATTCATGTATTCGATTGAATCTATACGGGTGCACAGGTGAAATTGTGCACTGTATACCGAATAGTTTAGTTCTATGTGATCGCAGCCTCATAGTATAATAATAGCCTGTCCCACTCCTCAAAAAATGAATGAATTATTTCTTTTTGTGAACACAAGCTTACTTGTTTGTAGTAATACAAATTGCCTTTTCATAACATACTAGGTAAAGTTATCTCCGATATTACCTTGATGTGATGGCTCCAGATAATCCCAGAAGGCTTGAGCCCGCTTGCAAAGAATAAGGAAGATCCATTACACTGCAACGGTAAATGTGTGTGAGGAAATTATTGCTATACTGTCCCATTGGAGCTGGAGAGGAAGATTGACACATGATGTTGTCATGGTGATGTGTTATCTTTCTATCTCCATTTTGAAAACTTCTTTTATTACTTACACTGTTTGCTTGCTTAGTTTGATAATCATAAGCAGAAACATGTATTACATTTATAGGATATTGAAATATTGAATTATGTTTTCCTTTTATTATTTAGCATTTCTTGTCATAAACGTTATTAATCTCTGCTTGCATTAGTTTTCCTGATAAATCATTTATTTGGATTCGAAAATAAAGAAGCATGTTACGTTCTGATTTTGCAACATTTTGATTTCAACTTTATTTAAAAGATCACCACTAAATAGGTCTAACTTTGGAATTTCAGTTCAATCGGCCCAACCAATATGATTTTAAGCCTTTATGTATTCCGTAGTTGCCCTATACATTCATACTGTATATTGTTATTGCAATTAAACTCATTTTTACTCATATCCTCAAAACGTTTGCTTCAACTGTATAATTTTACATGGACTATGAGAGATATTTGGTTACCAAAATCTGATCGATCAAACCATGTTCTTTTAATTCAACCAATATTATCATTATTGGTTTCCCAATAGTGAGCTGATTAAAAAAAACCATTAAATGTTCAATTGTGCTTTGGGAAAACATCTTGGAAAACATATTAAATACCTGTATGAAATAGTTAAAATATGTATTAATTTTGAACATCTATAAAATGTGAAGGCCCATGTATGGTAAAATATTTTGAAACCCAACTCAGACATAACCAACATATTGACTTTACTTTGTATGATTGATATGTTGTTATTTTTCTGACACAACCAGTGTAAGTTTTGTCTGGTAGTTCTATGCCATTCCTTTCACCAAGCTTATTTGCAATTCTGGTCTATATCTTGACACCTGATAAGATGTGAATGTACTGACAATGTTAGAATTGCATAACCACTATTTTGCATACAGCATCATAAGTTATTTTTATATTTATTTTAAGAGACATGATCATCAATAACATTATACTCCACTTTGTGGGTGTTTGATCATACTTTTTTCTGTTTAGCATTAACAGTTATTCATATGACTTTGTACACCTTATATAATTTTCTTTTTAAAGTATTGAAATATTGATTTTGTCCATTTTGAGGCCAAGATTTTAAGTACTTTCTCACTTAACTCTGCAGGATTTGAAATATATCTTGGTAAAGTAAACAAATGGTCATGAACATTTAGCATTCTCCTTTCATTTTTTTTCAAAGAATGAAGCCTGTTATTTATATCTATTTATTATTTTATATTTTCTTGTATTTTAAGTAAAACTTTTAGCTGAAACAAATGTGATGAAATCATTTCAAATTTAAATGCTGTTGGAGGCCTCTTTAAAACTGTTTATTTAAGATCATAATTGTGAAACAATGGTGGCATATGCGCCCTATAATGGCTATTTGAAATTGTTTTTATGGCCCATTTTTGCAGCTTGATCAGTTTGTCAAGATATGTTTTATGCACACTTCCCAAATAAGAATTCCGTCGCTAAGATACGCATGTACGGCAACACAAGAGTACAGTATAGTGATCTGAGTATTCTTGAAGGTAATGAATATTTCATTTTTTTCCTTGAAATTATTTTGATACACATTCTATTTATTTTTCTTCTTGACCTTGTCACTTGATAAGTAAAACAAAACATTTTGTACAAAGGATTTAAGAGCCCTTCTAGCGGAAATTTAAGTTAAAAACTGGCAGAAGATTTAAGGATAGAAAAATAGGGGCAAATAATATGTATACAGGAAAATGCCATCTAACCCTCCAAGTCGTGGTTATTATTATAGTGGAATAAATTACTTTTTCATGCCCCATAATGCATCTTGAAAGTACCATGAATACAAGCATTTCTGTGCAATTGACCATATATTACATTTTGTGCAAAAAACAGTTATTATTACTATAATAACATCATCTGCGCACAACATAGTAATATGGTCAACTGTGCACAAGTACCGTGATGTATGGTACTTGGGAAAGTAGTCTGTTTTATTTAGTCAATTGTGAAAGTAGAAATACAGCTACAGACAAGAATATGTAGGTAAGAATTGTCCGCAAAATTAGACGTAGAATCAATTTTGTGTTGATTTGTGTCCCAAAATAGCAAGCCAAATAAACGCAATGCTTCTGTTTGTCAATCTTGCTACAGTACTTTCAATGTCTATTGTCACCTGATATATATTTGATTTGTTTTTTCATTGTCCAAGAGACATGTAACACTACGCTGTATTATTCTGATATGTAAGTGTATGTTACATATCTGTCTGTTCAGGTCAGCAGTATGCAAGGTATTTCTGGGTTAGATATGTATATGATACATCAATAATCTGATAATAAACACATTTTTATCTTTCAATCTTGGAGGAAAAACTGTTCAGAGTTTTAAAATAATGTATATACTACTGTAAACGGGGTTATTTTTGCAAGGGTTTAATTTTCGTGAATCAACATCTAACCGTGAATATAACACCCCGTGAAAACATTCATTTTATATGCAGGTCTATGTAATGAAGCTTTTAATATAACGCTAATTTAACACACGCGAAAAGGTCGTGATTGTCTAATTTCGCAAAAAATTCTGCTCGCGAAAATATTCCCGTTTACAGTATTTACAAACATTGTTAATTAATTGCAGCAACAACAGCAATAACAAAAAATCTGAAAGAACAAAACTTAAAAGCACTAAATGCCCCTATTTTGGTCAGAAAGGTTGAACTCTTCTCCAACCCTGAGTTCCTTCCCTACACCTATCTCAATGTTAGTCGACCTAGTGGCAAAGAAACAAAAAACTGTATAGGAGGAACATGGCTGCATTTTCTTGAGCATCTGATTTTTGTTCCATCAGTTTTGGTAGAAAAATTATAAGCATATTACACAGGAAAATCTGATAGGTATCTACATTTCGCATGTACTTTGGAATTTTTGCTCTAAACAAAATTTGTTTTTTTGTGCAGTTTGAATAATAATACAAAATTGTTACTTCTTGGTACCAGTAGTAATTAAAGTTCAAGTCAATAACTGAAGTTGATACAAAATATGTGTATTACACAGGAAAATCTGATAGGTATCTACATTTCGCATGTACTTTGGAATTTTTGCTCTAAACAAAATTTGTTTTTTTGTGCAGTTTGAATAATAATACAAAATTGTAACTTCTTGGTACCAGTAGTAATTAAAATTCAAGTCAATAACTGAAGTTGATACAAAATATGTGTGTTATAATTGTCTAAAATATTATGTAACACTATAGTGCACAATTCTGCTATGTGGGTGTATGTTACATATTTTTTTCAGGAATATTCAATGCATTTCTAGGTTACTTCCATTATACACATAATCTGATAATAAAACAAAATAATCTTTAGTCACTGAAGAAAAACTGCCCTGATTTAAAGATATACTATAATTCTTTTCAATCGTTACAGAGTATGGTGTCCCCCAAGGCTTGGTCCTTGTTCCATTGGCGTTTGTATTTTACACAAACATGGTGGGTAATATTCTTTGTCATCATAATGTACACTATCATATCTATGCTGGTGACATTCAGCTATATTTAGCTGTTGATCCTAATTTGCCTGGAGACATGACTTGTGCAATTTTGAAACTCGTCAAATGTGTTGAAGATATACAAAAATGGATGGACATTAATAAATTGAAATTAAATCAAGAAAGACTGAGTTTTTCATAGCCTCATCAACCCATCATCTCAATAAAGTCAAGCACCTCACTATCAACATTGGTGAATCTGAAATCAATCAAAGTCAATCAATCCGAAACCTTGGTGTCATATTTTCACAGAATTTTCGCTTTTTTTTGTCAGCAATGATGGAGCCTTCCCAATGCTAGGTTTTTCCCTGCATCTGTCTCAGTGGTGATGGTCTAAAGAAAGAGGTACTCAAGATTGATTTTTGTAGAGTTGTGCCACTTGGAAATTGAACAACCATCCATCCAAAAAAACAATTGTCAAGAAAAGGGGTCCTTCTATGTACCAAATCTCCAACATATTTTTTAGTCAATTTTATTTAAATAAGTTGTATTTTTCACTCAAATTTGTGCTTTTCTGTAGGTTTTTGTTCATGGTTTTTGTAAAGGAATGCCCAAATTGGAAAACTTTGAAATATAAAAACCCATAAAAATACCAAATTTTGCAAAGAAAAATGACTGAATGAAATACTAGAGGGTCTGAATTTGCTACAAAAATTTGCACTAAGCCGCCCTTCCCCTACCGGCTTGCCGGTGATCTTAGTGACCAAAAAGCAACATATTATATGGGGTACTTGAGCACCCGAAGTTTTTGTTCCATCACTTTTGTTACACAAATTTAGCATTACATATACAAGCTATTACACAGGAAAATCTGAAATATATCTGCATTTCTAAATATTCTGGCAAACTTTTGTTTTTCTAAACAAAATATATTTTTTTCAGTTGGAATTATAGGGCATCATTGTATCTGTCAGTACCAGATAGTTAAAATTCAAATAAATAACTGTAGTTACTTGATACAAATTTGTTTGTGTTTTTATTGTCAATAAGATGTGTAACACTACGCTGCATAATTCAGCTATGTGGGTGTATGTTACATATTCTAGTCAGGAATATGCAAGACATTTCTGGGTTAGTTATTCGTATGATGTATATTATCGGATCGTAAACAGATTATCTTTCAATCAGAGAGGAATTACTGTGTTATGGGTTATATAATTTCAATAATTACTCAATGGAAGTTGCAGTTTTGTGATACCGGCCACTTGAATTGCTAGGTATTTGTTATGCCAGGTACATGTCTGTGAACCTTCTTTCATGTTCTTTGTTTTGTCAGATAATGTCCAAAGATGCATCAGTAAGTCTTTATAAGAGTCATCTCGTCATGTGTGTAGCACACCATTTCAGCAAAAAGCATGGCTTAAAGGGGCATTGGACAAGTTTAGCATCATCCCAATAATAATGTGTTAGTAATGGAAGCATGCAAAGTTTCATTGTCGACAACGAAACATACTGCCCCTCCAGTTGAAATCTGGTAGTCAACGGTGCAATACATTTCGAAAAAACAACAGCATCGATGACACCAGCCTAAGGTATGAGGTCGCATGGAAAAAAGAGGAGGGAAAAGGGACCAAAAAAGGCGCAAAACCCGATGGCGGCTTTGATTGGCTGCTGGCCATACCATCCAGCATGACGTCACACGCAGGTCTTGAATCCAACACTAGACTCCCAACCTATAGGGTGAGACACCAGGGGGCAATTTCATGTTGCGCCATCACTCCCCAAAATGTACAAAAATAAAACTGAAAAAACCCTGGGGAAATCCCATCCAAGCCTTAACAAGGGAGCAAACCCAATTGTTGGTAATAGCAAGCATTCCCAAAACCGGAGTATTAAGTACAGTATCTTTTGCTTTCTAGTTTCAGGTCTATTTGCAACATTTTAAAATAAAATGGCATTTTCAAGCAATTTGCTTTATTTTAGGTCTTTTTAATAGATTTTGATGGGTAAGAGTGCAAACAAGCAATAAGCAAGCTAATTTATATATATGTTTACTCATTCCCTTTGGATTAGTCCAAATTGTATTTCAGATTCATGCAATAAATTTGCAGATTATAATATACCCATAATGAGTTATATGGTGACTTCAAGTCTAGTCTTGCCATAGCAAAAAAATTGTTTATATCAATTATGTAGGGACAATTTACTGCAGTACTTATACACATTTCATTAAGGCTAATAGACGCATAAATCAAAAATTGAGAATAGAAACCTGCAGTCAGCACAGTTACTTTAGGATTTTGATCTTTGTCATAGTGCAATGAATTACACATATAATACAGTTAATAAGATATAGATTGGTGGCTTTTAAGCGGTTAATGAAGTCTTTTTATCATATTAGTACTTAAATCAAGACCTAAAATTCAAGAATTATTGAAACTTTCAGATTTTCAGACAAGTGCCGACTCTTTATTGAATCGATATTCAGTTATAGTGCACCAACTTTTTGCATTTATGAAAAATGCTGGATAAAGCAGTGAATATCATTTTACCATAATTAAAACATTATTAATTTATTCACAGGATATTTTTGGAATCACAAACTTTCATGCTATGCACTTAAAGTTTTTTTATGTTGTAAATTAGATATTAGCTAGGTTGCGCAAACTGTTGTTCGGTCAAACCGAACGGAAAACAGCCTCATAATCTTTTGTTATTCATGAATATTCGCATGAGGTAACTCATGAATAACAAAAGAATTTACGTTCGGTCAAGACAGTTTGCGCAACCTAGCTATTGCCTCTTCAGCAACTGTATCAGGTATGTGTGACCATTTATCTCTAACCAGTCGTAAATGCAACCTCTTGGTCCTCAGAAAAATATATATTTTCCATACTTCGGATCATATTCCTCAAAATAAATTGTGTAGGTATTCCGAAGAAAGTAAGTTTGTCTAAACATTATACTCTGTTTACAACTTATCATCAAAGTATTTTTAACAAGTTTTAGTACTGTGGTATGACGGTAAAGGTGATTCACATTCAGAAAAAGATTAGTTGAATTGGACGAGTGTATATGGTATCATAATTATCCACCACCATTACATTAAAGAAAAATTCAGCCACAAACAACCTAGCAAACTAGTCATATTTGAAGTAGATCTTTGAATCCACATGAATATGAAAAAAATCTGGGTTTCCAAGCTTACAAAGAATTGTCCAATTGTTAGATATGTGTAACTATTTACTGAATTTCTGTAACAGTGTAACAACTTTAATTTAGAATAGAGAAAATTAGGGAGAGGTCCAGGGTTCGATTCCCTGTTCGGCCAGGATTTTTTTTCAAATAAAATGAAATCCTGGTCTGTTTGTTATTTGTCTGATTGTTATTAATGTTCTAGTATGCGATGCGTATTTCTCCTCTCCTTTATACTTCGGATCATATTCCTCAAAAGAAATTTTGTAGGTATTCCGAAGAAAGTAAGTTTGTCTAAACATTATACTCTGTTTACAACTTATCATCAAAGTATTTTTAACAAGTTTTAGTACTGTGGTATGACGGTAAAGGTGATTCACATTCAGAAAAAGCTTAGGTGAATTGGACGAGTGGATATGGTATGATAATTATCACCCACCATTACATTAAAGAAAAATTCAGCCACAAACAACCTAGCAAACTAGACATATATGAAGTAGATCTATGAACCCACATGAATATGAACAAATCTGGGTTTCCCAGCTTACAAAGAATTGTCCAATTGTTAGATATGTGTAACTATTTACTGAATTTCTGTAACAGTGTAACGACTTTAATTTAGAATAGAGAAAATTAGCAGATTTTAAAGCAGTTAATAGATTTTATCCACATTTATATAAATCAAGATTAGATTACTGAAATCCATTGCTTTGATAATATAATACATTTTCAGAAAGTTGAACTTTTGATGAACAAAACAAAATATAAGGATTTATCATCATCATTTTCTTTAAACAATGTTGAGAAAATGTGTTCCTCTAAGATGTGAAGATAAGAAGAAAAATAATATAATAAATGCAATATTTTAGTTGCCATGACATTCGCTTGGATAACACTTAAAAATTATTGAAAACTTACCTAGCAGTAATAACATTCCTAAAAAAGACTCTTATTAAGGTTATCTAAATGTAAATTTCGGTAATTTCTGTAATAGTGCATTTCCATCAAACCCACCTGTTTTCCATTAAAGCAATATGAAGAAGCGCATTATTACCAATCATTTGCCTGATGTATCTAATTGATTCAGCTGTTCCTAACAACCTAATAACAAACTAGACATTTACGTAGTAGATCTATAATAACTGGTTTATATACAAAAGCTATTGAATATGTCAGAAATGATTCAAGGTGTAAGAAAGTTACTTTATACACAGCCTTAAGTCTCACTATGGCTCCAAATACTTTCATGTTGCATTTCCGATGCATCAGGAGTGCATCGCTGAAGCATCAGGAGAGAATCGCAGGAAATTTGTACTTGAATTAATATTTATCTCAATTTTTTCAACAAATTTAAGGGCAATTGTTTTTTTACTTTTTGACCCTTGACATTTTGTGCCTCTTATAGGTCATAGGAATTATTGGAATTTTAGATGTTATTTTTGGTATTTTGGGAGTGATTGTCTGAAAAGGGAGATTGAGGGTGAATCATAGTAGGCACACTGTAATGTTTATGTCTCGAAAGCTTCCGCAGAACACCACAAGAGATTCACCAAAGCATTGCTACGACTTCAGCATGAAGTAATCCCAACATTTGGGGAACAAAATTTTCATGAAAAAAATATTTAGTGTATCTAGAGAAATTTCAACGCTAGTATTGGATTTTTCTGGCAGTTCTCAACATGCATTTTAATCCCTCATTGCCTTGAGACATAGGGGTAGGAAATGCTAGGCCTAAAAGAACACCACTTAGACATTAAATGACTTTTTATCTGTCCCCAGTAG
>JXSR01S009542.1:20895-33187 GCA_000969725.1 Ophiothrix spiculata
AATTGTCTTTAAAATGATACCAAAATTAAAACATTTCATGGGATTGCTGAAAAGATATGACAAAATTTATGCATAAATCATTCTAAATGTAACAAATCCACCTTTTATGGGTGCCCACATTAAAAAGGATGACCATATACTTTTAAACTATCCATTAAACCCGAGAAAATTGCACGCAAAGATTGTAAGGTTTTTTCTGGGACACCCTGTATTGAGACTTTTATTTAAAATTTTAATTTACCATTAACGCCTGCATGTGTTCAAGCCATGTGTAAAAATATTCAGTATCTCTCTAAATGTAAAAAGAGTGAAAAAACGAGTGAATGCCAATTCACTCGAAAAAGAGTGAAAACCACTCAAAAACTCTTTAAAGAGTGGACATTCACTCGCTAAGAGTATATTAGTAGAACGAGTAAAATTGTGGAATATTCACTCGAAAAGGAGTGACGTTCACTCTCAGCGAGTGAATGTCCACTCTTTAAAGAGTTAAACGGAGGACAATACATTTTCGAGTGGTGTTCACTCTCACTCTTTTTTCACTCTTTTTGGAGTGAAAGTTCAGCCATTTCTCTCTTTTTGGAGTGGATTGACTAGCGCATACAGCTGTTTTTAAGTGGTTTTCACTCTTTTTCGAGTGAATTGGCATTCACTCGTTTTTTCACTCTTTTTACATTTAGAGAGTACCTTTATTTCAGTTGAACATGTCACATTTGTGGAGAGTGAAACAACAGCAATGCCTAAAATAATATGAAAAGTTCTCAAAACAAATCTAAAATTTGGTGCTCACGAATATATTTCGACATCCTATCAGGAGTCCTGGTCACTCCACACCTCACAACAGCATCAGTGCGAGCATCAGTGAGGAGTGACCAAGACTCCAGATACGAAATATATCCGTAAATACCGAATTTTGGATTTGTTTGGGAACTTGTAATATTATTAATTTTGAACTATGAACAATCCTGATGAATCTATTTCAAGTGAAACAGCAATAACTCCGTACAATTGTGAAATTTCCTATTCATTTTTAACTTTGGCAAAATTTAAAAAGGGTTATAGTAATGTCTCAAGTCGACGACCGTAAGTACCAGAACATGATATTTCATGAATAATGTTTCTGTTACTTGAATTAGGGGTTACTGACACGTAGTCCATGCATTCTAGCAAGCTTATTCGTCGATCTTATGACCTTTTCATGTTGGCATAAGATTGCTTCCCCTTCCCAAATGACTAAACCAATTTAGGCTCCACACATTCAACCCTCTAGGACAAAATAAAACATAACATAGTGAGTGGCACTATGATCATTGCACAATTTCAACTATGTTTAAGTGTATACCTTGATATCAGGTACGCCCAGCCTGCATGTATGAAACTAGAAATATATATGTACCGATGGATTCATTTATAAAGCTGTTTTGGAACCTATCATTTTTATAGGCGCAATTTTGTCATGCCTTTTCTTAAAAACCACAAGCACTTATTGAAGCACCGTCTTCGTTTACCAGAAAAGAAAAAGTAATAAGATATTCATTGATTTAGATCATTAGGTATGGTGATTTTAGTGTCAGTTAAAAACAACAATTTTAATACCCAATAATACTTTGCGTATGACGTCATATAGGCCTATATCAATATTAATGTTCTTACTCCAATGTACTCCCGATTTTGTGATCCACTGATTACTAAGAGCATTTCTAGTTTATGTTACCAAGAGTTGCTTGGTCTTTAGCTTATAAACAGTACTCTAAATAGCTTGAGGTGATGGGACAAAATTTTGGCAAAAGTGTCTGATCTACGATGCTTTTTCAGTTTGCCCAACAGTTGGTAGGGATTGTTTGCCCATTTTTTGTCTGTGTAAGCCACATGAGTACTTTCGACCGCTATAATCAAGAGATAACAAATTAGCGAAAATGTCAAACACACGACTGACGTTAAAAAGGCCCGAAAATGATTAAAAATGGTCACTGCTTAACTTCTTTTACCGTCTCTTTTCATTGATTTAAAAAAAAAATGGGAAAACAAGATGAAAATAAACCCAATAAAAATAAAGAAATCAATCTTGTCATCATTTTCTTTGCAGGAATGGGTATTGAGACTTTTATTTGAAATTTTAATTAACCATTCAAGCCATGTGTCAAAATATCCATTACCTTTATTTCAGTTAAACACGTCACATTTGTGGAGAGTGAAACAACAGCAATGCCTCAAATAATATCAAAAGTTCTCAAAACAAACCCAAAATTTGGTACTCACGGATATATTTCGACATCCTATCAGGAGTCTTGGTCACTCCACACCTCACAACAGCATCAGTGAGGAGTGACCAAGACTCCTGATACGAAATATATCCGTGAATACAAACTTTTGGATTTGTTCATGTTGTTTGGAAACTTATATTATTTGAACTATGAATAATCCTGATGAATCTATTTCAAGTGAAACAGCAATGACTACGTACAATTGTGAAATTTCCTATTCATTTTTAACTTTGGCCAAATTTAAAAAGGGTTATTATAGTAATGTCTCAAGTCGACGACCGTAAGTACCAGAACATGATATTTCATGAATAATGTTTCTGTTACTTGAATAAGGGGTTACTGACACGTAGTCCATGCATTCTAGCAAGCTTATTCGTCGATCTTATGACCTTTTCATGTTGGCATAAGATTGCTTCCCCTTCCCAAATGACTAAACCAATTTAGGCTCCACACATTCAACCCTGTAGGACAAAATAAAACATAACATAGTGAGTGGCACTATGATCATTGCACAATTTCAACTATGTTTAAGTGTATACCTTGATATCAGGTACGCCCAGCCTGCATGTATGAAACTAGAAATAAATATGTACCGATGGATTCATTTATAAAGCTGTTTTGGAACCTATCATTTTTATAGGCGTAATTTTGTCATGCCTTTTCTTAAAAACCACAAGCACTTAATGAAGCACCGTCATCTGTTTACCAGAAAAGAAAAAGTAATAAGATAAGATAATAATAATAAGATATTCCTTGATTTAGATCATTAGGTGTGATGATTTTACACTCTTAGAAAGCAAGGATCAAATATGAGACAAAAAGGATCAATTTTGATCCTTTTTTGGTATCAAATATGAGCTTATCCTTTAAGGATCAAAGTGATCCCAAAATAAGGATCAAAATGCTTGATCCCAAAAAAGGATCAAATATTTCTTATAAAAAGATCTGCCTAAAAATATATCACTGGAGTGACCCTAGCAGGGCTTGAACCCACGCCGCCGGCACGTATCAGTGACCATAACTACGAGACCATCGCTCTAACCACTTGGCCACTGCGAGGCAGTTATCAAGCGGGGTGTAATTATCGTATTTATATCATTATTGACAGCACCACTATGTAGCGTACACGGAGTATACCAAGCCAGGATGAAATATGAGACAAAAATCACCTTAGATCCAAACACGGTATCAAATATGAGCTCATCCTTTCCGTATCAAATTATAATCCAGAAATACGGATCTTTAAATTTGATATTGTAATCAAAAAGGATCAAAATATAATGATCCTAAAAAAGGATCAAAAATGATCCTGGTAAATTTGATCCTTTTGTATATATTGATCCAAAAAAGGATCAAAACGATCCATTTTGGATCAAAAGTGATCCTTAAAGGATCAAAATAAAATGATCCCGAAAACTACTCGTATATTTGAAACCGGCCTTCTAAGAGTGTAGTGTCAGTTAAAAACAACAATTTTAATACCCAAATAATACTAAACCTTAATTTGCGTATGACGTCATATATATCAATGTTAATGTTCTTACTCCCGGTTTTGTGACCCACTGATTACTAAGAAATACATGGTTGGTGCAAAGAAATAACTGGGCTCTGTACAAGAACTAGTCCACGCGCGACACGTCCATGTGTTTCTTACATATTTCGACCTGTTTCGTAAAATAGGAATAGTACCCATACCTTTATTCATAGGCAGCCGCTCGCGCTCAACATATCAAATTCTGACCACTTCTTGCATGTTTTTCACCCGTGTCATTATGGTTGAACTCCACGGTCAACTTTGCCATAAATGCCAATGCAAGTTCAATGCTAAGATTTATGATTTAACAACCGACACATTTAACCTGAAGGGCGTTCACCTTTACATAAGTGTAGCATTTGGAAACATGAAGATTGAAGAGCAAGGTATGTAAGAGCCAGAGAGCATGTTTCGCAGTGAAATGTGAGGTCAATTGACCGCGTAATTAGAGGCAACCACAATTTGAAAGTTGTGATGATGGAGCAAGATGTACCGAATGATCGTGAACTTCCTCTGCATTGGAGGTATGGTAGTTAAATCAACGCAATTTCTCCAAGAGGTCTCGTTAATACGCTGCAGTGTGCGCTCAGCTTTCTTCACAAGATACATGGACCTCGTGATTTAGAAAGATATTTACAGCATTTTATAGATAGTAATGGTTTTTATAGCAAATTTAAAATGAATAAAACAGAAACTTTGTATGTAATTAAAAAATGGTATAGATGAATAAGCTAATGCTTTAAAATGATCCAAAAGAAATGTGAACGGGAAGGTTCAAGTTTCATCAGTTTGAACTAGAAACGTGATTTATTTAAAATATCTTTCCGATTCAGACGTCATCTTGACTGTTCAGTGACATCGGCAATCTCATCAAAATGACCTTGAAACCGCACAGAGATGCGTTCAATCAGCCACAGGGCGACGCGTCCAAATCAGTGTACAGATATATATACATTCCATGGATGGTGTAACTTGATATCCTTAAATTGACACATCACACGCGCGCTCATTAGACAAAAGTTACAGAATTATTGTTTCATCAAATAAATTAAAATTAAGATTTAATAACGGACATAAATCACCCTAGATATGGCAAAAGAGATGTTATAAATCAAAGTATTTAACTTTACAACTGTGAAAAATGATTACTGTCCATGCTGTTTGTCAAATTTTAGATTTGAGTTGGTACCATCACCGCCGCTAAGTCTAGACGACACAGTAAATGTAAAAATAAAGGCTAAAGTGTAAATATGATTTAGGGTTTGGTCCCAAGAGACCATTTTACCAAGTCCTTTCAATTAAAATATCTAACGCCTCTGCTTAAGAAATAGTTAAAGATTTGCAACAGAACAAACACATTTGACAGAGTAAATTATGATATGGAATGCATGTCACTGGCGTTCTGACCTATGGAACCAAAACTAAATTTTATACAGTTTCTCTCTATAAGAAAGATCATTGGTAAAGCCAATAACCGATGAATTTTGCAAAAATCAATGAAAATAGAATTTTTGCAATACATGCATAACAACCTGTCATGTGGTTAGAAAGCACCAATCTGTTACATAATGTTGAGGGGACATGGAATTATTTACCGATGAGGGGCGTGTACGGAACGTCCCTAAGTTTCATCCAACATGTCCAAAGTCCCTTTTTTTATTTTATAGTCGTCGGACCTCACCAAATAACCACCTTTATTATGTAGAAGCGAAGTCCTCATTGAAAGAGTTCATTCAATTTTTGCGGTCAATTCAGTAATCACTGAAATAATATAAACGGGAAAAGGGAACTTCTTCGTTAAATTAGTACTAAAGTACTATACAGTGTATACATGAAATGCAATATCTATAAATGAGTAGAAATGCTTGAAGAAAATTGTGGGAAAGAGAATGTTGAAGTCTTATTTAGTTGGACAACATACGCTTCGTGTCCCGGCTTCGTGTTTCACGTTTATGTATTGTTTGAAAATAAGTTGTTTCTTATTACTTGGCCTACTCTTGGTCCTCATATAATTTATGACTCTATAAGAGTAGTATATATAATACCGTAATTCAAAGCTTAATTTTAATTTTTAATTAAAAATTCAATATAGTCATTCTATCCTTCTTGCAAGTCCGTTCATCCCAAACCACCCGCAAATGTAGCCACTTGTCGTTTCCCTTTTTTTTTAATATCGGCAAACACCGTGTTCCAATAATCCCAAAACATATGAGGGTCCGTATATTATATCCCCGGAGGCGGGGGCACTTCCATGTTGACTACGCAGGATGAGCGGACAAAATGACCCCTATTTTAGAACTGGCTTGTACGCGATGACCCCCCCTTTTTTTTGTGAAAGATACTGGCTACCTGTTATCCAATTACCCCCTTTTTTGACACTGTTCTGTATTAATTGACCCCCTTTTTTATTTGAATGACCCCCACTTAATAGTTCTGATAAAAAAAATGTAAAAAAAAGTCAAGTTATGGTCCGTCAAAGGTTGTCGGGCAAAATTACATTTGCTGCATTTACGGCTGTATATTGATGAACGAACACATACTAGTATTATTATATTATACAAGACGACCTGCATTTCATGATCAAACGATTTTAAATATATATTTAGGTCTTAATTCTTCATTATTAGAAGCCTACGCGGTCTGCAGTGCATCATTGTTTTGACAACAATATTCTCAGTTTCCGTTGAAAATAACGATAGTTATTGCACGATATCGTGTAATTAAGTGATTGTTTGAATCAACTTTTAATTGTCTTGTCTTGTGGTGACCTACTTTTGTAACCTACTGTTAAGTACAGCTGTCCTCTCCCAGATCAACTCTCAATGCTTCACTTAAGCTCCACATTTGTAAATCTCATGGAAAAAAATCAGGTTTACAACCAGTTGACGACGACGGTGATATGGAACCAGACTAAGCCGAAAGATTGGAATGAAGAACTAGGTTTACAACCGCTTGACGAAATTCTGTGGGACCAGGCTAAGCCTAACGAAGACAGTGTGGAGCTTGTCAACTTTATGTGTGACATTAAATTTACAAATAAACCACATTTCATACGTCATACGCGTGCAGAAATTCATAAAATTCCGAATACACAAATACTAAATAGGACTGGCAGAGCTGTCAATTCGCCATTGTGATTTTGGTGTCAACTAATCATGCACATCAATATAATAAGTCAAATATGACGCCTTAAACATAAATCATATCCAGGAATTGAATAAATGTCAATGGTAAAATGACAATGGCCATGATATTTTACTTGATAACATCATTCTGGTACATGTACCATACATTTGACGATCCACAATATTTATCAAACCAATGTCAGTTCGGCGGAACTCACAATTCGGATACGTATCTGAATTTGGATACCCACGTACATTTTGTATCCAAATTGTGATACCCGTATCAGAATTAAGATATGGAGGGGTATCCGAATTCTGATACGCTTGTCGTGGCGCAGGAAACAAATCGATAGCGCAAGATGGCAAGTACATGTAGAACATCTTTCTTGCATTTATGATAAATGTATCTGTGGAAATGTCATTTCCATCTGTGCAATTCCAGCGGGACAGCTTCGAGACATGTCCTGATAGCTCCTTATCACAGAAGGCAAAATAATTTGGCCAAAACTTTCTTAGAATTTAGATGACAAATGATGATAATGTTATTGACTTTTATACATACCGGTATGGTGCGCGGCGAAGATGAATATTAATTTCAGCTGACATCCCGTTTCAGCTGTTTTTAATACAAATTCGGATACGGGTATCAGATTCAGATTCGTATCCGAATTGTAAGTTCCGCCGAACTGATGTAGTATTAATTGGACTAAACTACGCAACTGACAAGGGAAAACTTTAAATTGTTAAAGCCGTAAATCATGGAACGAACACTCAAGACCTAAAATATTGGATACCTTTTATGACATAATGATAATATTAGTTAAAGCTATGCCCTATGGATCATGGTATCTGCAATTGCTTTAAGTTGTTGATTTTGCAACAATTGTTAGCGCGTCACTAGAACTGAATTGCAAAACGACATACAGACCTTTTTTTGTGTCAAAAATGAGTTGTTGGTAGAGTATTAAAAACTTCTAACTTGTGCACCATCCGGACAAAAAACGGCTTACGTCCATTTTCAAAAATAAACTATAGCCAATTATTAAGAAAATATTAAAAAAATTATCTAAATTACACCTTATCTATAATGACATATTCGTACAGAATTACTAAAATCATTATCAGCAATCATTGCAACACAGTTTGATTGTCCGAGCAGTGTATTGCCCTTTTCTCGAAAAGTGTAAAATGGACGTAAGCCGTTTTGCAAGTCAACTCTTCATACATTATACATGTTATAGTCTTCACCAAATGAAATTACCCTAGTCTTTAGGGGAAAGCCTCACTGAAAGACCCCAATTTTTCTTTATTTAGACAGTCACTGAAAGACCTCTACTTCTGAGGCAATCTGTCTTTTGTCTTAGTTGAGTAACAATACTTACGAAAACACAACAGCATTTGATCCGTGTTTCACGTTTATGTATTGCTTGAAAAAAAGTATTTTCGTTTTATAAACCGATGGCCTACTACTTGGTCTGCATATACAATTACAATACATTTACGAGATAAACAATTGGAAGATATATTGCTATTTCAAATTTGTGATTAAATAACATATAATGTTCAAAACAGTCTTTCTACCCTTCTTGCACTCATTGTTATGTTACTTTTCACACAACACGACATGCATTTCATGATCAAATGATTTTGAAAATATGTTTAGGTCTTAATTCTTAATATTATTACAAGCCTACGCATACTAAGTACACCTGCTTCATTATTTTTGACAACAATATTCTTCCGTTGAAAATAACAATAGTTATTGCACGATATCGTGTAATTAAGTGATTGTTTGAATCAACTTTCAATTGTCTTGTCTTGTGGTGACCTACTTTAGTAACCTACTGTTAGGTACAGCTGTCCTCTCCCAGATTAACTCTCAATGCTTCACTTAAGCTCCACATTTGTAAATCTCATGAAAAAAATCAGGTTTACAACCAGTTGATGACGGTGCCATTGAACCAGACTAAGCCGAAAGATTGGAATGAAGAACTAGGTTTACAACCGCTTGACGAAGTTCTGTGGGACCAGGCTAAGCCTAACGAAGACAGTGTGGAGCTTGTCAACTTTATGTGTGACATTAAATTTACAAATAAACTACAATTCATACGTCATACGCGTGCAGAAATTCATAAAATTCAGAATACACAAATAAAATAGGACTTGTGGAGCTGTCAATTCGCCATTGTGATTTTGGTGTCAACTTATCATGCACATCAATATAATAAGTCAAATATGACGCCTTAAACATAAATCATATCCAGGAATTGAAATTGAATGAATTTCAATGGTAAAATGACAATGGCCATTGGCCAAGATATTTTACTTGATAACATCATTCGGGTACATGTACCATACAGTTGACGATCCACAATATTTCTCAAACCAATGTAGTATTAATTGGACTATACTACGCAACTGACAAAGGGAAAGTTTAAATTTAAAGCCGTAAATCATGGAACGAACACTCAAGACCTAAAATATTGGATACATATTATGACATAATGATAATATTAGTTAAAGCTATGCCCTATGGATCATGGTATCTGCAAATGCTTTAAGTTGTTGAACCTAACTGGAAGTCCCCCGATTTTGCAACAATTGTTAGCGCGTCACTAGAACTGCATTGCAAAACGACATATAGACCTTTTTTGTCAAAAATGAGTTGTTGGTAGAGTATTAAAAACTTCTAACTTGTGCACCATCCTGACAAAATATTCTTATGAGAAAATCTCGGTAAATGGATTAAAGTCCCAAATATGGACATCTTATGATGGCATATTTGGGCCCAATGCCCAATGGTAATTATTTTTATTATACATGCCCAGATATTAAAATTTGGTATTTATAAAGTGTATCATATTATATAGCCTTATTATGAATTGAAAACGAAATTTGGCAAAACTTTCAAAATTTGGAAGATTAGCGTGTTCAAAAGTTGAAATCTGATGAGTTTTCCTGCAAAACGGCTTACGTCCATTTTCAAAAATAAACAATATCCAATTATTAAGAAAATATTTAAAGAATTATCTAAATTACACCTTATCTATAATGACATATTCGTACAGAATTACTAAAATCATTATCAACAATCATTGCGACACAGTTTGATTGTCCGAGCAGTGTTTTGCCCTTTTCTCGAAAAGTGTAACATGGACGTAAGCCGTTTTGCAAGTCAACTCTTCATACATTATAGTCCTTACCAAATGAAATTACACTAGTCTTTAGGGTAAAGCCTCACTGAAAGACCCCATTTTTTCTTTATTTAGACAGTCACTGAAAGACCTCTACTACTTCTGAGGCAATCTGTCCTTTGTCTTAGTTGATTAGCAATACTTACGAAAACACAACAGCATGTGATCCGTGTTTCACGTTTATGTATTACTTGATAAGTAGTTTTGTTTTATTAACTGATGGCCTACTACTTGGTCTGCATATACTATTACAACATATTACGAAGATATATTACTATTTCAAATTTGTGATTAAATAGCATATAATGTTCAAAACAGTCTTTCTACCGTTCTTGCACACATATTATGTTACTTTCCATACAACACGACTTGCATTTCATGATCAAATGATTTTGAAACATGTTTAGGTCTTAATTCTTAATATTATTACAAGCCTACGCATATTATGCTTCATTATTTTTGACAACAAAATTTCCAGTTTCCGTTGAAAATAACGATAGTTATTGCACGATATCGTGTAATTAAAGTGATTGTTTGAATCAACTTTCAATTGTCTTGTCTTGTGGTGACCTACTTTTGTAACCTACTGTTAAGTACAGCTGTCCTCTCCCAGATCAACTCTGAATGCCTCACTTAAGCTCCACATTTGTAAATCTCATGCAAAAAATCAGGTTTACAACCAGTTGATGACGGTGTCATGGAACCAGACTAAGCCGAAAAATTGGAATGAAGAACTATAGGTTTACAACCGCTTGACGAAGTTCTGTGGGACCAGGCTAAGCCTAACGAAGACAGCGTGGAGCTTGTCAACTTTATGTGTGACATTAAATTTACAAATAAACCACATTTCATACGTCATACGCGTGCAGAAATTCATAAAATTCCGAATACACAAATACTAAATAGGACTGGCGGAGCTGTCAATTCGCCATTGTGATTTTGGTGTCAACTAATCATGCACATCAATAAGTCAAATATGACGCCTTAAACATAAATCATATCCAGGAATTGAATAAAGTTCAATGGTAAAATGACAATGACCAAGATATTTCACATGATAAAGAAGAAGTAGATAAGGAAGAAGAAGAAGAAGAAGAAAAAAAAAGAAGAAGAAGAAGGAGGGAGGAGAAGCAGAAGAGATGAAGATGAAGAAGAAGAGTAAGAAGAAGAAGAAGAAGAAGAAGAAGAAGAAGAAAAAAACAATACCATGCGAGTTTCAAAAAACCAAGACACTAAACTAATTTTGAAAAGTCATAAAAATGTTGAAGGATATGATTTAGAATACAACTTGAAGCTATCAATCCGGATAATTTAACTTATATTAAAATAGTTTTGAATATTTATTTTTGAATTTGTTTTATTTGTGCATAGATAACATTCAGTTAAGGCCAAATTAAGCATGACTCCAAATCGGATATGTCGAGCACACGGACTTTGATCATGTTGATGGCAGGTGTGGGGACTCCAGGTGCTCTAAGTCTTGAACAAACTTATATAGAGGATCCACCAAGCACAGCAGGGTGCGATATTTTCGGTGCAAAATAAATAAAAACAGTTGTCTTCAAAATAAATACTATGCTACCGGGATTCTTTCAATGGAACTTATGGAAGAACTTTTGTTTACAAATTGCAGTCATATTTCAACTTAGTTCAATTATTCTACCATACCTGCATGTCATTGCTTTTCATTCGAAGGGAAGGGTAGGGATGTTACACGAATACGAAATGGCGTACATGACCCTATATACTGGAGATTGAAAAAATAGGAGACAATCTGGTTAAGGATTTTGCAGGAAAAGATGTGTTTTCTAAAATGTTCATCATATAAATAAGGGGTGGTGCTTGTGGAAGTGTACTGCATTTTAAAATGGGGTAGGCTGAAATGGGATAATTGTATGCAAGATTTGTGCCAAAACGGGGTTTACTGGCGGAAAAATGATTTCGACCGTCACATTGGAGTGCCCCAGACTAGTGTTGTAAGTTAAAGAAAAATATTAAATTTTAGTTTTGTACGATGAACTTTTTTATTTGCAATAAATTTTCAAAAATAAACAATAGCCAATTATTAAGAAAATATTAAAAGAATTATCTAAATTACACCTTATCTATAATGACATATTCGTACAGAATTACTAAAATCATTATCAGCAATCATTGCAACACAGTTTGATTGTCCGA
>JXSR01S009545.1:29065-39374 GCA_000969725.1 Ophiothrix spiculata
GCAGTAATAGCACCCACCTAAATAGATTTGTACTTTTAGAACGCACAAAACGCAAAAATAGCAATCAAATATATACCAAGTGTCTAAAAATTATAAATTGCACTAAACACCTTCTCTGTTAAGACCGTTTTTTTGGACTTATACTTTTCACGTAAATTATCCTATGAAAAAGCGGAAAAAGTAACACATTTACGATAGCAGTGCTATTAGTGTGATTAGGTACACAAAGTAATTGACAAATAGCGCGATCGCGTAAGGGATAAAGAAGAGTGCTATTTGTGCTATTTCATGATATAGCGCCTTTCTCTGGAATTGAAGTGCTAATACTAATAGGTCTATGCACTGAGCCTGTGCTTGATTATAAGTTACTCTGACCATGCATTTTGTTTTCAAATTTGTTTGCCGTTCAGCAAGCATTTAAATTACATCTCAATAAACTTCTATCGACATCCGGAAGTCAAGTTATACGTTCGCGTCGTTAAAGAACCTTTTTTTTATTTTCTATATACGATAGAGAACAATTAAGGGTCCTTTAAAGGACTCATAAAAAATAGGAGCATTTTACACGGGAGTGCAAATCCAGATTAATGCGCATCTCCGTAAACCGCGTACTAGTGTCCGATCCGGATCTGCTTATACAGTGCTCTGCGTACATGTAAGCGGTCTAAGGATCTGGATCTATAGCTCGGGGGTGCACAATTCTTGATCAGTGCGCTCCGTAGATTGTCCCATGATTCACCTGCATGCCACGGTCCTTTCAAAATGTTCATGGAGCAGAAGCTTGCTAAATTAGCTTAAATTCCTTAACATCAACCTATCATAATTCTTTAGTTACATTTTCACTTCTAGATCGGGATTCTAAACACATGCATTCTCTTAGACTTTCTTTAGACCCTATCTTTTAACTTTACAAGGGGTTCATATTTTCCGACACCTGACTCAAAATGCTCGGCAGTTACCAGCCATCAACAGACACTCAGCATAACATATTAAAGTTATACAGGATATTCTTAAACACAATTTGGTTAGGCAAAAGGAAACACTTGGTAACGAATGTGTTAACATGGTTAAGTTGATTTAACAAGTCCCAGGAAATCAAAGGTGACTCAAAAATGGTGTGTACAGGTAGTAACATATGTTAATAGATGTTTGAATCCACGTGCTGAGGCCTGGGTAGATGGCCATCAGAAGGTGAAATACAAAAATTGAGATAATTAAGTTACCGAGCTACAGGCCTATTAAAGTTTTGGTACACGGCGCAGATGTCTGTATAACTCTCTACATTTCAAACATTTGGACAAAAGGAGATATCAGGACCTTCCCATTATGCCTTGCTTCTAATGGGATTATTTTTACAGGCATGGTGATGAAAACATTAATACCTTCCATGACAACATGTACAAACAACTTAACTTAGGACATGTTGGAAGCACGGAGGCTCCCGGACGGTCTGGGCCATGGGCAGATCATAGGGCTATTGGAGCGAGTGGTAAAAAGTGACATAGACGGAAGCGCTCGCATTCTTAAACTCAAAGATGCGACAAGGGTGACAGACTTTTACATTTTGATAGAGCTAAGCGCAAAACTTTACAGATGACTCGGTCGAATTTGCCACTTAATCTGCTCGCCGACTAGCTTTCGAAATGGGACTGAGCCAAAGTACAGCAATTCTGCATTAGAGCAGAGTTTGTTGTGTTGTCGCTAACAACAGTTTGCGCAACAAGTTCAAATCAAATTTCATGCTTTTTTAAAACAAATCATAACTTGTTTTAAAACAATGTTGGACGCGGTTTATGGAAGTTATTAATCTATTTCCTGTTGAACTAGTTAAGTGAGATTAAACTCTCAGGCGATGTATGGATGTAGGCCAATATAACACCAGTTAAATACGTTAAACCGGATTAGCAACCTGCCACGACGCATGACGGCATAGCGTGGTTAATACAAGAAATGTTTAATTAAATGACACTTGTTGTTGTTATTAACAACCTTACAAACATTTGGTTATTGTTTTCAAAATGTTTACATTTTTAAATAGAACCATTTTGAAGGAATATTTTTTTTTAAAATACACCTTATAACTTAATTTAGCAGTATAGGGCTACATCGCAGGGCGGGAATCCAAATAAAAGGTGGACCGTCATACGCGATCGACTCAAAGCCCTACTATGGACAAGGGTTATCCTGTACCCTTGTATGTACCTTGTACAAGTATACATTTAACCCAAGTTGGATCGTCGACCCGGCCGAGCGACATTGGGCAGCTGTTAGACGGAATATTACTATCTAGGTACAGTTAGTATACACATCATCCGGCCTTTAACTGTTGCAACATTACAGGCCTACGTCCAGCGAATTACGTATTTCCCGAGCTTACTATTGATATGCGCATACGGTGCGCATATAATGACCATTCATTGGCATATTTCGCTGCCGAGGGAAATCCGGCGGCAGATCTTGATATCGGTACTCGTAGCGAGGCCAAGTATAACGTGAAGAATCGTGACTGATTCTGTATACGTTACTGCATGTCAATTAGTCACGATACGCCAATTATAGGAATGGTCTTTAATACACTTTTCGCCCAAACATGCACTTCGTACATATAGGCCTATATCCATTTCGTCCAAAACCAGTTCGCCCAACGGCTATTTAGTCCATCTGCCACTTCACCCACTTCTATTTCGTCCAACATTACTTGATCCACAGCAGCCTCATCATATACTTCGTCCAGTGTCCTATAACCATGCAGGGGCGGATTTAGAGGGGCGCAGCCAGCGAGCGCCCCTCTTATTTTGGTAGAGCGCCAAGAATCTGCCGTTTTTAATGATTTTAGTCCTTAAAAATTAATAATAATTGTGTCAAGAACGGCAGCAAATGCATTATTTTTAAATACATATATTAGAACAGTTCTGCACCCTTCAACACCTAATTTTTTCAGAGTAACACCTTTTCGTGACTGTCAAAAATGGCGCCCCCTCTTTTTTAAAATTCCTGGATCCGCCCCTGCCATGGTCGCTTCGTCCACTTTCCCATTAAGTCCAAACCAAGGGAGTTTGGACCTTTGCATAATCGGCCCGAGATATTGCTACATTTGAAGTTGCGGGTAAATTTTTGTCTAGAATACAGCCTACCTTGCGTGATGTTTCGCCTACACATCACTGAATAGAAAGATTATAATCGCGAAATACTCTGACTTATTGTGAAAAATGAAACACTCATTAGCAATCAACCAGGTAGAGATCCACATTAAGTCTTCAAACTGGTTGTCTTATCATAATGATAATCCAGCCGTTCCGTTTCTGACATACGCCCTTCGAATTATTGCACACATGCTGTCAAAAATAGGTCATACGATTGTTGGTATTATTTTATTAAGTTTTTTGGCACAATTATTATATAGGACAAGGCTTGTCACCCTGAAGACCCGGGGGTTGCACTATCTTTCAAAATAATTACTAGTTTAAAAGTTCTATAGATATGCATTTATCTGATTTTTCTTCAACATTATATAGTATCTTTTTATGTTGAATGCGTATCGAGGCATTAACAGCAGAGAACAAACTGTAGTACTGACTACTTGTCGCCAAAACGGCAGATCACCTCCTATTTTGAAACGGCAAAGCTGTTTCGAGGAGGTAAAGAAGCACCCCATGGGAAATCCAAGCAACCATAACAGCACGAGGAGAAATAAATCATATCTCCATGGGGAAATTATTGACAAAGGTTTGATTTTGTATGATTCAATCATGAAAATAAAGAATGAACTTGAATGAAATGGAATTGCACCATCCCAATATAAGATATTTTGCAAGGGTACCAACGTAAATTCCGAACCACAGAGCAATTATAAGAGTAAAGTTTCCCTTTCCCAGAACCTCTATATTGAGTTCCGTGCTAACCGCTTGACCATCTTTCTCCTCCACGGGCCTTTTGATGGACTACAAACGCACCATCAGACCTACTTGTGCTTTAAGTAATTTAGGTTCATATATTTAGCCCATTTTCAAAATAGTCATATAGGCCTATCAGGTTTAAAATTTCGACTATTTTCTATAGTCGTCTGTAAACTTGTCTCATGAACACGATGAATCGTCCGCCATATAGACCACTTTCAAAATGATCCCATTCCGACCGCCCGTTAGCGCTAAGTTTTATTTGGTCTCAACTCGATGTTGAAGTTATTTTGTTTGGAGTTTTGTTTGGAGTCACTCGTCATTTTGACATCACGACCAAATGTTTGGTAGGATTTTGTTTTTTTGGAAGCCGGGGCGACTATGAATGTCCCCTTAAAAGTTGCCCTTAAAGTTATAAGAGTTAATTCCCTTAAATATGTGTCCATTTAAGTATAACTCGAGTTTGTTTTAAAATTCAGCAGATTTAAGGGAAACTCTTTTAAAAAATTGCACTTAAGTGTGCTTTATGAATACGGCTTTGTATTATTATGATATGGACTAAACCCCATCCCCGTATAAAAATATGAATGACAAATTGTTTGTTGGATTTATTAAATGCTCACAATGTTAACTGAATTGCACAAGTGCAATCTTATTATCACGAGTATGATTAATAAAGTGCACAATGAGGTAGGCCTTGTCACTGCACCTGTAATCCAAGACTGTGTAATCTGTTAACTTGAATTTGGCACGGTCTGAATTTGTCATGTGAGTGCAAGAAAGTCATATCTGCAATGGCTGCCCTAAGTTATTTTTTATTTTATACTTTGTCACAAGATTGTGAAAAATCTCTCAAAAATTCCCTGTCTTATGTCAGTGGTTCTTGAAATGGTTGTTCAGGTGACACCGTCACCTGAAGAACCATTTCAAGAACCAGTGACCCAAGATTGGAGATTAGACAGTGTGCAATCCTAATTTATGAAAAATCTCTCAAAAATTCCCTGTCTTATGTCAGTGGTTCTTGAAATGGTTCTTCAGGTGACGGTGTCACCTGAAGAACCATTTCAAGATCCACTGACCCAAGATTGGAGATTATACAATACACAATGCAAATTAATGACAAATGGCAGCTATTGCAGATACGACTGTCTTACACTCACATGACGAATTGTCTTATATAATTGACAATAACCTTGGACTATCATCTCCAAACCTGCCAGGATTATCAGGACTTTCTTTGTTTGCTTGTCAACAAATGAGGCCTTTGCTTTGATTCAAATCCCTAGGGTCTTATTCAAATGAAGATAGTAATTATCTTGTTTCCTTTCATTGGAGTTTTTCATCCATTTATATATATTCGGAAATAATCAAGTTCAGATTTATTGAGAAGCACTTGTAAGAGATAATATTTGTCAGTTTGATTTTGAAAAGATGAAAAGTAGCTGAATGAGGTATGGGCAGCCATTTGTGTCAAAAAGTGTCCTCATCAATTTTATAAACACCTTTCTCCTGGCGCACCTTTTTGACACTAATGGCCGCACATATATAGAGTGGGGCAAATAGACTCACCAGGTATTGTATGCAGCGGCCCAAGAAGTAGCATTCGCACAGGGGACCCACGGCTTTACGTGACTGTCCGACCACGGAGCAAGTAGAGTAAAGTTTCTTGCTCAAGGAAACAAGGAGACGAAAACCGCCCGGCCCGGGGCTCGAACCCACAATAACGAAGGAAACAAGCGAAACGGGACGAACACGAAAAACGAGAGGCCGTTCTCGGTGTAATGAAATATACATGTATGATCATGATGATAGTGTCCGTGTGACGGAGTGTCCTAGCTACCGTATTCAATTGTGTAGAACGTAGTATAATTTTACATGCGATCAATAAATCGATTGCGACTTATTACGTGTACACTCTTATAACGAAAGGATCAAATTTGATCCCATAAAGTATCAAATATGAGCTTATCCTTTTTGGGATCAAATTTGATCCTTTTTGGGATCAAATTTGATCCTTTTTGGATCAAAAAGGAGTGTATTTGATCCGAAAAGGATCAAATTTGATCCCAAAAAGGATCAAATTTGATCCCAAAAAGGATAAGCTCATATTTGATACTTTATGGGATCAATTTGATCCTTTCTTTTTAAGAGTGTAGTCCAATTAGACCCGGACTCCTGGTTTTGGGAAACACTAAGTCTCATTGCACCGGACTCAGCTCAGATATAATAATTTTTTGGTGTATGAGCGGAGACTGGAATTGGAGCATGTAAACGTTCTTGGAACAGATCTTATACCTGCTTCAACGGCACAAGGTAAAAAGAAAACTTGTTTCAGTCTTCAAAAGAGGCAAAGAAAAAACAACAAATAACATTGAAGATGCAGGCCTATTAGGGTAAACACACTTGAGTAGGCCCTTTGGGGTTGAAAACACACTTGAGTCGACTCCGGGAGTCGACTTTTATTTTGAACCCCAATGAAAATCTAATTACATAGTTTAGCGCTTTCCCAGATTAAACAGTGAAGTTTCGTTCCTGTTTGAACCGTTTAGGCTATATACTCTTTTCATTTTAGAGTGTATGCTAATACTAAAATAAAGCATGAAGGTTTTTTTAAACAAACCAAAACTGAGCAACCTGCTTGAGATTTCTTATTTTTCTCCAAGACCTAAGAAAGGGGCCTTCAAGATCACGACTGAGAAACCAAGAATACGCTGGAGAAACGAAACCTGTGTGCGTATGTTGGCCATCTGTTGGGCCAATGGAGGCAGGTAATTAGTGACAATTAGTCAATTAGCATATCCGGGATCAGCACACCTGTCAATTGTTTTAATATGCATTAGTTTTCCTAATTAATTACCACGCATGCCAATCAATTGGCTGTATGGTACTCGTGAGTTATATCATGAGGAGTTTTCAAAAGTTAATGTTTGTCGCATATCAATTGCGTATAATTCTATATTTTCAACCCATCTGTGATTTTCAATGGAGGCGACACATAGCCTATGTAAGGTTCAAATTAAAAGACTCCCTTTTCAGCATCGCTGGCACCCAAAGACCCCTCAGGCTTTTTTATAATCGCATGTGCTCTCACCCAATTAAAGACTCCATAAATTTTTATATGTTTCTCTCACCGAATGCCAAATTTCACTCACCGAATGAAAAAAAATTCGTGCTCTCACCCAATGACCCCTCATTTTCAGACCAATAAGATCTCATTTTCTTGTATTTTTCTCCGCCAAAAACCATGCTCTCACCCAATGACCCCTCATTTGTTGAGCCTGTGCTCTCACCAAATACCCTAGCCTATAGACCTTTTCAAACAGCGATCGGAAAACTTCGGAAAACATGGTCACGTGCCACAGCAGTTGCAGTCGGCAGACGACAGTGAAATAAAATGAAATAGTACCGCAAAAGTGCACGATAAAAACGGCAACGTTCGTCGTTGTTGGAAACATACTGTCGAAGTGTCGAACTTTGTCAAAAGATGAGGCACAGAGGTACTGTTTATTTCCCGGAAACGATCGGAATTTGTTCAAGCTTTCGGGTATCTTCGGAGAAGATCGGTTTGAAAAGGTCTATATCGGAACGCAGGCCTTTCACCCGTATCCATTTCAAATACAACTCCCCAGGTAAATAGGCCTACTTAGCTTCAACAATAAAACATTAGTATAGATAGGGTTGAATTCGCGACTAGAAACTTTCCTTTCATATGAGCATTAGATATTAATGGTATAGGCCTACATTACCTCTGAATAAAGAAAACTTTCCCATCTTTTGATTATGGCACCGATCTTTGTATATATATATAATACCTTTGAAATGTAAGCTAGGGCGAAAAAACGAATGAACATGATGAAAAGATATAGGTATAGAGCAATCAGACAAAATTTGATCATTCCACACATATGACATGATAAGGGGAAGAGGATTAGAAAGATTTTGGACCCCAGTGGAAATAAGCTTCATTGGAGTGTTACTTTAATAGGTTATCCTTGGCAATTAATCTATAAAGAATTCGTTCTTTTCATATTCATGATATTATTTCCGGATTTATGAATGCCTTTAACTCTCCGTACTTTTGATGCATACTCTCATTATCGTAACTCTCTTCTAGCTCCCTTCAACACTCACAGCCAACTTGGTCAATCGTGTTTCAGTGTGATGGTGGAGCAGGTGAATAGGGTGTGGTACTAAACCTCGTGAGGTCGAAGCCATCAGGGTATATTACGAAATCTCGTGAGGTCGAATTGGACAGGGTGGGGATGACCAAGGAACGGTAAAGTTACTGAACGTATGATGTGGCAAACAAATTTGGTTGCATCATTGCATGCCCATCTTATCTATCTCAGGCCCGGGGGACCGCTCGAACAATAAAGTTGTACTTATGCTCATCATAAAAAATGGCGCAAAAGGGTCTGATTTTAATCCACCTGTGGCGTCGACGTCTTCGGACAAAGGGGTAGTTTTCTGCACAATTTAGGCCATTTAGGGTTGCAAATTCAAGCCACACCGTCTGTAAGGGTCACTTTTAGCTTGATGTTGGTCATCTGATACATGGTTTTCGATTTCCATCCGTTTTTCTTTCTTTCTCTTCTCTTTTTTCCTCCCCTCTCCTCCATTTTGCCCCCCCCCCCCTCTAGCTAAGGCTCTGACGCGAGATCAAGGTCCAAACTAGTCCGATTCTAGGACCTTGATTTTTTCTTTGTTACTATCCACACTATAAATCCACTATCACATCATACCACTTTACTAGAAAGCCAAATTCTACATAGCAGACTGATTGCATGGCAGACTAACCGCCCCTCCCGAAGCCTTTTTTCGGGGTAGGTAGTAAAGTGACTTTCTAGATTACTGGACTTGTTAGATATGTTGGTTTGTGTCACCCGAAAAAACAAGGGTCTATTAATCGAACTAGGTCCAAACCGGGTTCGAGCCCTGGTCAACCACATTTCTTCGTCTTTTTAAAGTCATATATAGCCTATGCTGAATGGAAGAAATCGCTAACCTGTCGTAGTTAATTATAAGAAACGTAAACATGAATGGATTCATTCTGCATGATGTTATATAGAAGTATACCATTCAGGAACACATGATAGACGTCCATAAGTCGTCCATATGTTATAATGTTAGGACATGACTTCACATGACCCTATCTATGACCATGAATAATGACAGGACTATGAACTACATAAAGGTAATAATCACACCAAACGGGAGTCTAATTATAACATGATGCATTTGTCCATGGTTCTGATCTCAGCAAGTGCACGAGTAATTGTTCATCACTACATTCAGTCATCAACATTTCACCGGAGGGGGGGGGGGTGTCAATATTATGCGTGTTTGGGTACAAGTATAACCACCCGAGTTCCACCGACTCCGAAGGTTCCGGAGGTTTAGCCCTATGCAATACCTGGATGCTATTCCTGATTATGGTTTGAATAAAAAGCCTCAAAAAGAAGGACCACAGACACGAGGTCGCAGACTAGTTCGACACTTTAAAAAGAAAGAGTTCTTTAGGCTGAGCCAAGGATAACCAAAGAAAGCCTCTAGTGAAGCTTATTTCCATTGGGGTCCTAGATCTTTCTTTAATATTCAGTTTTAATGCAGGAGGAAAACCGAAGGAACCGGAGAAAAACCTGCGGAAGTGAGCATGGACTGAAAACCAAATGCACATAAAGCGCCGGGATCGGGAATCGAACCCGGGACTCCATTGGTGCAAAGCGAGGGAAATATCGCTACGCTAACCCGCTTCCCCTACCCGCTATGCTGCTCGGCTTCGCGTGTAGCCGTGGTCTTTGACCGACTAGATAAAAAGTTGGATACAAAATAGATACAGGTTGAAAGTTTCACCTGATGCTTAGGCGTTGGAGCACAATTAGGCCACAACTTTGTGCAGCCGGCCGCAACCTGGCCACATGCAGCCTTTATTTTCAAAGATGGCGACCGTAGGCTTAAATGATTTCAAAACATGTAATGAATAATTTACAATAATCTTGTGGTGAACAAAGAAGCCTTCGGTCGCCACCTTGGTAAATAAAGGCTGTAGCTATAGGTTGCGACCAGCCGCACAAAGTTGTGGCCTAATTGTGCTTCAACGCCTAACTATTCGTCTTTGACTTTGATTAAGAGCGAAAATGAACTGCTTCATTTCGTCTCCTTCCTTGGGGAAGAAACTTTACTCCACTTGCTCCGTGGTCGGACAGTTCGTAAAGCCGTGGGTCCCCTGTACGAATAGACTCCTTCATGGGATATGCATGTTATGCAAGTACTTGTATCATTGATTGACTGATTGATTGATTGATTGATTGATAGATTAATTGATTGATTGATTGATTGATTGATTGATTGATTGATTGATTGATTGATTGATTGATTGATTGATTGATTGATTGATTGATTGATTGATTGAT
>JXSR01S009546.1:132035-154379 GCA_000969725.1 Ophiothrix spiculata
TACACCTTAGTTGAATTGAAACGCCCACTTTATTTCAGGCCCTATATCATAGCAGTAACCTGACAGGTATTGATTGCAAAGTATGATTTTCGAAATTGTATTTCAGATGGACAGATTTTTATAGTCCTTTTGAAGTTCCCTGGTTAGCGCATGACTGTTACGTTTCTGCCTTGTTAATAATTGATTGATAACGTTTGCGCATGCTCTCATTCCATTCATGGCAACAATCAACAACCATACAATGTCGTATCGAGAGATCAGCAAATGACGTTTTGGACCCATAAAATTCAGTTAGTAACTATAAAAGGTTGCGATTTCGTAGTATTTAGTTGAATGAAGTAACTGGTAAGTGTTGTTACGGAAAAAATTCAATATACTTGCGACGATTCACCTAAAAAATGATTTTCGAAATCAGCCCCCGATCTTAATTACGTTACGGTGCAAAATTCTGCACACTTTCACAGACATAAGAGAACAGTGTCAGTGACTAACACAGTCACGTCAGTAGTCATATTTTTGGACATACCAAAATACAAACGAGTCAGAGAAACTACAGTTCCATCGAATGGAGCAGATCGGCAATTGCTTTTCATTACAAAGGTGTGTGCAATTCATGATCAATTTGTCATAATTGTGATGTAGACTAGACGTCCACGGCAGCCATTACGGTTTGACATTTCTTCCAATACAACGCACGTGTTCTCGGTGGCTAAAATTAGTTTTTGCTATTTGCCATCCCTTTTTTGTTGGATCACTCATGTATTATCTACAAGTGTTTGTTGATTGAAAATGAAAAAAATCAAAATGTGTACTTTGATCATGCATTTTTATATTTTAGGTGATTGTTTACATAAAAGTGATCAAGAATTTTCACAAGTTTATGTTTGGTAAACTCCTTGACTACCATGGCCTATGGCTTAAGCAACTCACTAAGGTTTGCAAGAGCACATTCCCCACATTTTTCAATGATGTGAGTTGTTCAAAACGAGACTTCAAAAAATTGGCAAAATTAACCATTGTTCAATGGAGCTCCATATGTCTATACAATATAATCATTTTATAGACATACTAGTAGGTCTAATGTAGACCAAAATGGCAGCAAGCAATGCCAATGGCATGAAGAGCACATTTTTCATGATGTGACTTGTTCAAAATGAGACTTCAAAAATCTGGCAATTTAATTAACCATTGAGTCAATGGAGCCCAGTCAGTCCATATTCATGTAAAACATATGGACTGACAACTTGACAAATCATATGATAGATGTGATGAAAACCCAATCTCTTTACTTTTTGATCAGGGAGGCAAAGACATTTCGTCCTGATTTTCCGCCGGCGTTTGCACATTTCTTCCCAATTTTTCTGGGCAAAAAATTCATTTTCGTACACCCAAAATAAATCTAAGTCGATTTTAAAAACTGACAAGCAAAAAAAAAAAAAAAGGTTTTAAGCAATTTTTGCACACACAGACCCATATTCAATGTGCAATGTTGGGTTTTTTTTTTTTTTTTTAAGATTTTAAGCGATTTTTGCCTACAGACCCATATTCCATGTGATCATAGGTCATGAATTGGTCATGCACATATGGGGGAGATGTAACATAAAAACTCATTCTTCATGTATGTAGTTTAATGTAATTTTATTCAAGAAGTTTAATAGGCCTACCTACTGCAACAAATTTGGTATGGTTATCTGGGCAATTTTATAATTGTCTTTCAAATGCAAAATGTTTCAAGACAATTGAACAAATATTATGAGATCTATGGCTCAAAATGTGAGCCAAGTCAACGGGGGAGGCGGTGGAGGAAAAGACGGTGGAAAAAAAGCCCATTGACTTGTGCACAAAATTGTGCAAAATTACCAACCTTTCAAAAGTCGTCATGCCAAAAGTTAGAATCCCACAAGAATAATTTTTTGCACACTTGTTAATGAGAAACAAACATATCTCGTCATGCCAAAATATTATCGGTATTTGATGTATTGAATAAAGTTTGACAAGGATAAACTTTGTCATTTTCAGGGTATTTCCACAACTAGTTTCAACAATGTTCAAAGGCCAAGAATTCATGACAAGTTTCGTAAGTTGTGAAAACGTTGATGAATAACAGTGATTACATATAAATGCATAATACCGTATTATTAGCACAAATAAACCAAAGTGGTATGTTACAGTTTTTCTGACCAATTCATGACTTATGATCGCGTGCAATGTTTTGCACATGACTGTCTTTTGTAGTCTGAGGCTGAGTTAGCCTACAGACCTATATTCCATTGCATTACATGTACATAGGGTCTGAATTCAAGGGCACACGTTCCTAGTCTGAGACGCTGCTAGTCCAACCCGACGCTAGTCCAAAAATGAAATGCACGACGCTAGTCCTACATGGCGCTAGTCTGAAAATGAAATACACGGCGCTAGTCCAAATCTAAAAAACTCTGCGCCAGTCCAACATTTCGGACTAGCATGTAAAATATCAAATTTTCTGAGAAGAAGGACCATATTATCATGCAAATTAGCAAGTTGCATCAACCTGCTGAACCAGGTTGCGACCTTTCATTCATGATTCGTAATGTTCAACTATAAACAATTATTGTGCAAATATTACGTACGAAATCAGTGCCTGTGATTTACACTGTAGTGTACTCAAACTTTGCGTTACGCTATATTTATGGACTATTTACTGAGGGACACTCCAGTTATTTTTAGCCAAGCAATGATGTCATAAAAACAGCAATTACTAAATTACGAACACGATTCTAAAGGTACAAAATGTATGTTCAATTTGACACACAGTAAAATGAAATTTTAAGCTTTTCTTACTTAGCTGCTTGTCAAATGTGCTAGCCCGAATGGGCAATGTTGTATGAAAAATTATTAGCCCGAAATGAAATCCACAAGCCCGGGCTATCGGACACGGGATTTGTCGCGGCCTGCTGTAGACTGTGATCACTTTCAAATAGCACTCAGTTGAAGAAGAATTCTAGCGGAACTGACGCTCAGATTTCAGATAAATAAACACCATTATTTTGTTGATTTGTTTCAATGCAGATTGCAACTCATTAATCACCAAATCACGATGGCCTCGAGGCTGTACGTTGGGAACCTATCAACGGCTGTAACACAAGAGACCCTGGAAGAAATCTTCAGCCAGTATGGGAACCTGAGCAGTGTGTGGGTCGCCACCAACCCAGCCGGGTTTGCCTTTGTGGAATACGAGGACCCAGAGTGTGCCAATGAAGCCATGCAAGTGATGGACGGTGGTGTCATAGACGGGCAGGAGATCAGAGTGGAGTTGACTAATGCTAAACGCATCTCACATTGGGCTGGGAATGATACCAATAATAGGTAAGATAGTAATGGTAAATTTTAAAAAAAATGATGTACATGTAGAAACTTGAAATCTACTATTGAATGAAAGTGAATGGTTTTGAACAGGTTTTTTAATGCTTGTTTATTTGGGGAAGAAAGACAATGTGCGTAACTATAAATAAGAATAAACAATCTAGGAGTCGATGTCACTAAACAATTACGATGCATCATAGTTACAAATGGTTTAGCTCGTCTACAGATAGATTGGATTTCACAAAGGTATAAAAACCATATGCAAGTGTACAATTCATTGTAAGATATAGGAATATGGCACCTGTAGGTAAAATTCAAACCCTTCAGAAAATTGCGAAGGGTCAAGGGGTATTTGCAAGTTTACGATGGATTCAGAGATGGGCAGAGACCCGGGGTAGTCTTACAATGCGTTGAAGATGCATTTTTAATTAGTGACATTCACCCTAGATTTGATTGTCAACTAATTGAATGCTATTTTGCTTTAGACCAGGGACATCTGCCACATTCACAATGGATGGAGATGAAGAACATCTTCTTGATGATGATGAGGAGGAGGAAGAGGATGGAACAAACACAACCAAACCAAAGTAAGACTATTAAGGCTATGGTCACAATACTTTGTACGAACAGTGTTTAGTCCGTTTAGAAGTACCATGGTCAGCAAGCAAAGCGTGCAGTCAGCGCGTCGCATGGTCCTTCTAGACGGACTAAACACTGTCTGTACAAAGTATTGTGACCATAGTCTAAACTTTAAAAAGTTTCAAAATTTATTAACCCTTAACTGAATCTAACAATATTGGATCTCGGAAAAAGAAAAAGACCAAATAGGCTATTGACCCAAGTTAGCTATACGGTCACAAGATTACTGCAGAGACACCACCGGTTTAGGTATTTGTCGTAGTGAACATTGGATAGGAGTACATGATGTATCTCAGATTTTAATCCATTCATTTTCAAAGTGTAGATTTCTGAGGAGATAATGGGGCTCTCCACACGGGAGTATCAAATCCAGATGCATCTAGATGAATGTACATTTCCGAAGTGCAGATTGTGTTCACACGCGCATCAATCTGACTTTACTATCGTTACGGGTATTGGCGTTTGTTGAAGTCCAGTTTAATCTAGATGCATCTGGATGTGCGAAGTACAGATTGATTTGCCAGTGTGGAGAGCCCCAGTATTAGTTTTTAAACAAAGAAATGTGGAAATGATTAGGTTCAGTGTATGTAAGGATATATTGATACATTTTATTTTATCATGAAACACAGCACAGTATTAAACATTTTTCACTAGAAAACAAATTTTTGGATTAATAAAGTTTGTATTTCATTTCAAAAAGAAATGGCAACTACTATTGCATTTTAGTTTCTCTAGCATTGGATTTTTAACTATCAATGGCAAGAGAATAATTCGTCATGTGAGTGCAAGAAAGTCGTATTTGCAATAGCTGCCCTAAGTTATATTTATTTTACACCTTGTAACAAGAATGTGATAAATAACTCAAAATGTTCCTGTCAAATGGTTCTTTGGTGTCACCTGAAGAACCATTTCAAGAACAACTGACCCAAGACTGGAGATTTTACAGTGTGCAATCCAAATTAATGACAAAAGGCAGCTATTGCAGATATGACTTTCTTGCACTCACATGATAAGGTCAAGTTCTACACACTATTATTTATCATTTGAAAACCGAGAATATGAGAAATTTGGATGTGTAATAAACTCATATTTGAATTTGCAACTTTCTGCTTAATTTTGTGAATGGAGATGGTCTCATCTCATTTCTGTTAATATTGTACCAAAGTTGATTGTATTTTAATCTTTCAGGTTAAAACCTAGAAGTACATTCTTAACTCAAGCTCATATGCAAAGCAGAGGGCGAAGGCATAAAGGGAAGAATGGCCGTCCAGAAAATAGACCAGCATGGGAGCGCATCGACACCAGGGGCACAGCACCGACACCTGATATGATGGTCACCCATGTCAACCAAACGCATGATAAAATAGTAAGTCAGGAAACAGAATTTAAGGGGTTTCCTTCGAGAAGCAAAATCTCCAAATCAAAAATGTGGTATTTGATGTAAAATTTGATTACTTTGGTGCACTTCATCATCTGCTTAATTGTCCGCGTACATGTATATCGCAGTGATGCGGTGCGTGATTAACCAAACGCATTATTAGTAAAGTGTGGGTTCAATTTACATCAATTGTATATGCAAAACAAATCTATATAATTGTAAGTTTTTACTGTTTATGAAACAATTCGTTACCCCACAGTTGTGTGCAACTGCTTCTTTTAGGAAACCTGTTAAGTCAAATCAGGTTATCTAAAACTCTATTACTCCATGATGGAACTTCAGGACATAATTATTGAAAACATATGTAGAATAATGATTAAATTTGAGAACAAATACAATAACATGTAAAAAACAATTACATTTGTGTATGCCCTCTGTAATTTTGCATAATGAGATCTGATCTATCCTGAGGATCAAAAAAGATAAACGGTACATCCTATCGGTCAGTCGCAGCAATGACAAATGAGTACGACCAGACCTTGCAATCATCTGACCCAAGTTTATATTACTGACCATTTTAATTTGCTATGTCTTGAGAGAAAAAAGAAAATATAAAAGCATATTTGGTGTTTTCAATCCATTTCTTCAAATCTCTTCAGCACCCAAAATAACACTTTCAAGGTAATTAAAAAAGGATATCATTATGTTGTTTGGCAATCATAATGCAAATATACTGTTTAATTTTGATCTTTGTTACTTATATTGTTCATTTTCTAATATTGTGCAGCTTTTCTGCAGCCAGTATTTAACATGACTATATTTCTTCTTTTCAGCGTGCAAGAGATATGGCAGCCATGTTTAATGAAGGCCAGACATCGGCAGATTGGTTAGCCAATCACAGTGTAGCTTACTACAAGCTGACGTTGAAAGACCTGCTGAATAGAGGCAACGTTGTCAGGTAGAGATTCTTATTACTGTACTTACTCGAGTAATGTCCCACCTTTTTTGAACATGAACTTGGATCAAAGTTAGGGGATGGGACTTCACGTGAGGACGCATGAGAGAGACTGGACTAACCGGTGGATCTACCTTGGTAAACAACAACAAAAAAAGATGCCAGTGAATAGTCCAAGCTAGAGGGATCAAATCCCGGAGGGGGCACCCAACTTGTTTTGGTAGCAGATATCTGAAACCCCAGTCTACTACAGGAGCGGAAGATTGGCTCCGAAAAAGGGGGTCTAGAGAACTGAAGTGACCCAAAAATGACCCTTGAGAACTAATTTTTTGGGCTAAATTTGGGCTCTGGAAGCCAAAATTTCCTAAATTTTCTTTGAAATGGGGGTCTTGGGAACTAAATTTAAAAAAAAAGGCTATAATGAACTGAACATTTTTGAAAAAAAGGATTTCGAACTAAAGGTTGTGTTTGAAATGGGGGTCTAGGTAGCGGCAGACAAGGCGTGAAAGGGGGTTCTTGAGGGCCACACATACCTGTACCACCTTTTTAGGTCAGTGCCCCCAGGGATCAAATCAATATATTCATTGTAATGTTTTGAATCAAACATTACAGGATTCAGTTCAGTAAGTATTCTTTAAAATTATTCCGAATAGTTTTTTCAACACTTACAGGAAGCGGGTTAGCATAGTGGTACTTCCCTCGCTTTGCACCAATGAGTTTCGGGTGTCTTGGGTTCGATTCCTGGCCCCGGCACTGTATGTGCATTTGGTTTACAGTCCATACGCGCTTCTGTAGGTTTTTCTCCAGGTACTCCGGTCTTCCTCCTGCATCTAAAACTGTCACTAGATTTGTCCATTTGAGTCTGCCCCCACCCAGGTTATGGGAAGCTGTACAAAGGGTGAATATTACAGCCTAAGTACCGATAGAATGTGCTCTACGGAAGCACTTCTAAGTGAAGTCAAATGGTTGTGACGATTTACCTGCAGCGATTCATGAGCGCTTTGTATCTTCGGTAAAAGGCGCTATAAAAATGCCATTATTATTTATTATTATCAATCAAGGTTGGATATGGTAAAATTATTATTGTATGTTCGATTTTGACATTCCCCATTTTGGAAGTAACAATCGCGATTGCGCATGTCCAAAAGATATGATATTGATAGCGCATGCTCTATTTATTTTTACCATAATATAAACATAAACATCGCCATCTGTTGACGATGAAAACACAAAAAACAGTGAAAAGGTGTTTATCATCCGCGATCAGCCGTGATATTCCCACAAATTATAATACATTTTGGATAAAATGTACCCATTTCTATCGTAATTGAGATGAGTTTGCAACTATTTTTTGAAGCAGATTTTTATATTATGATAATTTTTCTAGGTGATTCGGCAAATTATGGCCACAAATAAAATTGTATTGGGATATTTTGGTAATAATTAGGCGACTCCTAAAGAATACCAATGGGACTAATTTCCCAAAAATTTTGGTAAATATAGGGTGGTTCATTCATTACACGTTACTTGCCTTAAACTTTTGTACCACTGATTTTGACATTTCACTGGTAATAAATCATCCAATATTTAGCCCACCCACTACTATTTGGTCTACCTGAGGGTTGTGAAGGATACAATTATACCCTCAAGGCATATTCTAGACCTTCAAGGCATGGAAAATGATAACTTAGTGGGTTGTTGACTAAATATTGGATGATTTATTACCGGTGAAATGTCAAAATCAACGGTACAAAAGTTTAAGGCAAGTACCGTGTAATGTGCCCGAAGGTGGGATTTTACATGCATCAGTACGGTAATAGGCTTATTATTACGAGGTTCCAAATTTAGCCTACATGATTTATGTAGAAATAAATGTTGCGGTCTTAACACAAAGTCAGTATTTTATTCAAGCTCTTTTTATGTAGAAACTCTTTTTACCCAGTAATTTTGGGAAAGTTTGTAGCTATACAGTTGCTGATAACACATTTCATAAAAGTAGATGCATATGTTACACATGCATGTATGGAGATGTTAGATTTTGACCAAAATGTATGATTTTGCCCAAATGATGCCAAAAAATGTTTGTTTTGATATTTATTTTTTATTTTTAAATGGGTTTGTTTTTCTTCTTATAGCAAATCTGAATTATTTTTGCATTATCAGAAAAATGTGTGTCACCAAATGCATTTTGATTGATATAAACGAGTATGTTCGAGAAGTCTTGCAATATAAGAAGCTTTTCTAGATAGTACTGTAAAGGGATTTAATTTTACGAGGACACATTTTAGCGAATTTCAATTTATCAGCAATTTGGCTGGGATTTAATTTCAGTAATTCAGAACATTTTACATTAGTCTCAATGGTAAATAAAATTTTAGCGAGGGATTTAATTTAGCGAATTTGCAGTCTAGTGAAATTAGCGAAATTAAATCCCTAGCGAAAATTAGTCCCTTTACAGTATTCTGTTTATTTCTCCACAGACAAAACAAGAACAAGAATGCTGGCCCATCGAGGGAGCTATCATTTGAAGCCAGTGTCGTCAATGAATTTGAGTATAAGCTTTATGAGTAAGTGACATATTAGTTATGTTCCCTCCAAGTCGTAAGTTTTGAAACTTTGCTCAGCTTGTTGTGAAATTCACCTGGATGGTTTTTATGAGCATGCTCATATTATTGATCATAAGAACCCGCCCTCATCCATTTCAAAATCATGATGTGGTATGAAATTGAACTGATACTCAAGCTAGCTTGTTATGCTATATTTATCAATTTAACAAAGCTTTCGCATTCCACATTTCTGAAACGAAAATATTGATGTACTTCTCTCGTTGTCTTGATTTGTTATGGGTAAGATGCGTTCTTATGGTCAAGATTATTATATGGAGTATAAAGAAGCTTTTTCTTTAGTATAGTTTCAGTCTGAAACAATGGTCGAGATGTTTGTTATCACAGACCCAACCAGGTGATTAACATTTATTAATGTCAACATTATTTATAAGTTGATGCCTTTTCAGAGTCCGTCGATTACATTGAATTCTTGCCTGGTCATTTGATCCACTAGGATCATTAAGCAGTATTTGAAAGAAGAATAAGAGGTCATCTTGCATGAACTCTTCATGCAGTGTTGTGGTAACAGGAAAAAAGATGTGAAAATCCTTTATGCATGAACATTGCCTGGTCATTTGTCAGCAGTGTTTGGATTTGCTATTTAATAAGAGATATGTGCCTTCAAATATTTTATTATTTTGTTTCAGTGCATTGTCCTCTTATTTTAATATCTCTATTAAGGTGTTCATAAAATTTCACTGACATGTCTGGCAAATTTTAATCAATTAATGAAAAGACAATTCTGACTGTTGTAGTACATGTTTGTGCCATGATGTAGTTTTAAAAATAAATTCATTTTTGTGTGAGTTCTTGAAATGCATAAACCTATTCATGTTGTTTTTTAAGATTACTTTCCTATGGGCAATCAAAATATTATTTGCTGTAAGGGGCAGAGGCAGCGAAAAAAAAATCTTGACCCAAAGATGAGTAAGAAAAAAAAAATTAAGCGACTACTTCAAGGTAAAGACAAACATAAAAAATGCAATAAAAGAAAATTGCCAACAAAGGCGGCGAAAAAAAATTGACTCGGCCCAAACTTCCATGCCCCACCTGAAAATCAAATGGTGCGCCCCTAAAAAGATCATTTCTTGACTTGCACTCTGCCATTGGGGCTTGTTTTTTAGATAATAAAATAGATTTGTTGAGATCTTTAGGTTGACTCTGAATATTTTGTCATTTTTGCAGGGCAATTGAAACTTATCATAACAGAATAAAATGGTTATTGGAAGGCAGTAGAAAGGTAGGTCTTGGCCTTTAAAGACAATTAAAATTCACAGTGAATTTTTATACCCCTGGTTTGAAAAGTAGGAGGGGGGAATATTGCATAGTAGTGGATGTCTGTCGTCGCTGTGTCGTTGGCGTTGTGAACAGGGTTGATATTTGCCTCTAACTTCTGCAGTAAGCATTATATTGCAGTAGCTAGAGTGAGTTCCGACTTTTTATCAAATGACGCTTATTTCTCAACTTAGAGTATTTAAGCGTCATTTTCCAGATGTTTTTAACTCTAATATTGTGATTTTATATTTTAAAAAAATCCAAGAAAGTTTTAAAGATTTTGAGAAAGAGTACCTAGCCGGGCTCGAACCCACTCCAGCGGTAGATCCAAGATTACGAGTCCAGTGCCTTAGCCACGGGGCCAGCTGCCAGGTTGGGTGACATTTTTGTATTTAGCCAATCACTGACGGGGACCCGGCCCTAACTCACTAAACGGGGACCCGACCGTAACTCACTAATCATGATCCAACCCTAAACATGCCCTAACCCTACCCTAACCCTAACCCTATTAAAGCTTATGATTATATTTATACTCCCGATATATCAGTGACGTCATAAGTTATTAATATATATGTCCTCATTCTAGCTAATGCATTTTGATATTTACCAACTTCTGCATACTTCGATGGATTTTGACCAAATTTGGGTCATGGGTGCAGCATGGGAACTCACAAAGGTTAAAGGTCACATACAAAGGTCAAAGGTCATGTGGTCAATTGTAAAATAGGCTGAAATTGTCAATTTGGCCTTTGAAAAGTTGACTTATGATTGGAACTAATCTTGGTTTATTGATATAATATAAGAACCCTCATATGTTAATGTGGTGAAAGGTCACATACCAAGGTCAAAGGTCATATGAGGCCAAATTGTAAAATAGGCTGCAAATCCCGCTGCAAATGTCAATTTGGCCCCAATTTGAAAAGTTAAAAGTCCGAATGGAACCAAACATGAGGTTTGGATATATTATAAGAACCCTCATATGTTTTGGACTCGCGTCGGCCAGGGGGTTCATGTGGTTCCAAGAACCAGTATTTTTACATTTTATCACAGTTAATAGATCATAGTCTAAACTTTAAAATGCAGCAAGTAAACAATTTAGCGGCACCATGACGTCATGTTATGACATCATGTTCCTTTAAATTGACGATAACTTGCCAAGCTCTGGAGACGTAATGTCATTGACGTTTTGATAAATTTTGTGTAATATATCATAATTTTATCATGCCGAGGGATGAAAATTGTCTATTGGATTTTACCTCCCATAATTTCATCTTCAGATATCTTTTTAAAATGGTCAGTGACCTCCCATTTTTCATTTGATTTTCCATGATCCTTGCAATGGACCAGCTAAAACTTTTAGTAAAAGTAATTATAATGAAATTGTATCAAAAAGAAATTTGAAAAAGTTAATAACTTTTGGTACAGGAAAACACACATAAAAATTTGCTCCACTGAAGGCATGGTTTGGTACTACACATTAGCATTTTGCATTTTTTGTTTGTTTGTTTTTGTTTGGCATTTCCTGGGATTACAACACATAAATCACAAGTGTGTGTGTTGTGTTTTGCGTATAAGGCACAAATCTTTTGCTTAGATACCACAACAGACCTTCACGTTTGAAGAGTTCAGTTGCATATGAGGTCCTACAGCTCTCCTAAAAACATTCCAGGAGAGTGTTTCTCTGAGCTCCCCACTACCATTACAAAAACACTGTTTCACAAAGGAATATTTGAAATTGAGCTCCTCATTGCACTCCTCAACAAACTCAAGAGAATGGTTGACAAAGCTCCTGCAATTTCTAGAAATGAAGGCTTGCCACACACATGTTTTATCAAAACTAATTGCGCCAATTAGCCACAAATCGTTCTGTAATACTACCATGTGGTGATTAAAATGAGTGGTGTTCTGGCAAAATGAGCGGAAAGTCGCGATTGAAGATTTTGAATAAATGGCTGCTAAAGTAAAAATATGGTGAAAAGATCAAATTTTGTTTTTTGACATAACACGCATTAATGCATACGTGTCAAACTATGTCTCAAGTTTTGAAGGTCAGTTATGTCGGGAAGTGCAATTATTTACGGGTAATTGATCGCGTTTTGCTATCAAACACTATAGTAATCAGAAACTTTGAAATCGATTTGCGACAATTTTTATTACCAGATTTTGAGTGGACTGCCTTGTATTTCGTTCTGTAAATGAAGATTGTATAAAGAAAGTATGACATATTATATATCATTCGAAAGCTGAGATTATAGTGAATTCAAATATGCCATAAACTCAATTTTAAAAAACACGACTTTTCGTTTATTTTGCCAGAGCACCACTCAAATGATCTATTTAAGGACAAAGCTAAAATAATTTTAGGTGAGGTGTTTAAAAACTTCACTCTTAATGCCACATTTCTTATGCCATGGAGAGCACAATTACATGGACTCACATATGAAGTGGTGGTTCAGTTCTTTTGTGGCCAACTAGGATGTTATGTTTTCAGAGTGATAAATCGCGTCATGCCCATGACCAGTGTTCCCGCTAAGGTTTATGAGCTTGCACCAATTCGAGCAATTTTGAAAAAGTTGAAGCTCATGTGGTCTATTGAAATAGTGCAGGATTCCGAATCAGTAGGTCGTGAGTTTGAGCCCTGCTACGGCCAACGGGTTATGTCCTTGTGCAAGGCATTTAATCATCATTGCTTCGTCTACCCGAGCGTTATTGGGAAGCTGTTATGGGAAACATTACAATCTAAGTGCAGGTAGGGTGTGCGCTTGGCCAGGTACTCCTAGGTGAATGCGAAATGATTGACAGTTTCCTGACGACAGCATAATAATAAGCAGCAGCGCTTTGAAACAGGCGCTCTATAAATGCTGTGTATTATTATTACTGGAGGCTAAAAATTCGCGAAATAAAGCAAGGGAAAGAATTTTTTACACATTTTCAAAAACCTGTTACGCCAATGTTTCCGGCTGCGACGATGGCGCGCTGTACGGCCTTAGCAGGAACACTGCCCATGACATACTAGCACATAACTAGATTGATCCTAATAGATATTTGAAGTTGAAATTTTACTTACTATAGTATCTTTTTAGTATCTTACTTACTATAGTATCTTTTTAGTATCTTACTTACTATAGTATCTTTTTAATATCTACAATCAAACCACCTGCTTGATGCAGGCATGATTATCTTCAGGTTTTTGCCTGAATTCAGGCAAAAATGCTTGGATCTTCACTGTACAAAAGTATTGGGAAATTCAAATTTCCAGGCAAATTCAGGCAAAATTACAAAAAGCCATAACCATCCCTGTTGATGTGTCTTGCTAGAATGTATCAGTATGAGCTAGGAGGCCTTGCCGTTCTCATTATCTTCACACTACCAATGTTTTTAACTTCTTCTTGATACATGTATGTAATTTCGTCATGATGTTAAAACAGATATAATTTTAATCTGAAATTTGTGTATTAAATGCTTTTAATTTCAGAGTAACTGTTTGAATTCTGTCCTATTCTTGTTTGTAGACATTTGGTCTGATTAAAGGTATGCGTATAGCACTCGTCCTCGACAGCTCAGATTCAAACTGTGGATTCGGAAGAGTAACTCACTACAGACATGCACTCACAGTAAGTTAATAAGTGATTTTTGCTTCCAAATTGATAACTGGCAAGTCAGTCATTGAGTTTCTGACCTGTTTGGTATTTCCATAGATTTAAAGAGGAAATACCAGGCTTTGTATACCAGCCCGTGTAATGGCGACGTCAGCCATGGAGCTCAAATTGGGTGTATTTGGGTCCACTCGGTTCCCGCAAATATCAACTCCGATTGCCGAGACGCGTAGAGGCAACCTGTGCAAATAATACTTTACGTGAATGATGCGCCAACCTGCACGCAAAGCGTGTGCACGTGTTTCAATATTCGCGCATTATGACAAGGTGCGATGCATCATCGGCAAGCAATCCCCAAAAACCCGAATACCCCCAATTTTGTCTCCATGCCGGAATAAAAATGGCGTCGAGACTTGTATCACCCCTGTATATCTATGGGTATTTCTCAACTTTGTAGCCATCAACAATCACCTTCAAAACTTATTTCAGAATATTTGGCTCCACTTAAAACCCTGCCAGTCATGTTCTTGCGGCATTGAATTAAATACCATGCCACTGTTTGGAATGGATCTAGAGTGGCACCCTATTGCACCCTTTTTACTCATGCACCCTTTTTACAAAAACAGTGAAAATGGCACCCTTTTAAGCTTTGCAACCTTTATATTGTATCCAATTTGCATTGCACCCTTTTTATTTGTATCCTACATTTTTGCCTAAACTTTCAACTTGCATGATAATTGTAATTGTGTGTGCATGCTTTTCTGTCTTATGCCCGTACGGTTTGTCCGTCAGACTTTTCAGTCTGTATTAATTGTCTTTAGTCCAAATCCACCCCTTGGTGTAGTCAACCTGCGAATCGACCCGTAACGACCGCAATTTTTCTTTGCTCGGTCGCCATTTTGACAACCTTCCCAGCATGCAATGAACTTACGATGTGTCAACAAGTTTTTGTATTGGTTTATATTGTTGATTAAAATAGATGGCGCTATGATAGGTTTTTCTTTGGCTCGGGAGTAGGTGGATATCATAAAAATATATGTTGTTTATGATAATAAAATTGTACGCATTTTAATGTTGATGTTACGCATTTTACGGCAACACACAATATACAGAAGCGATCAAAATCTTACCCTTCTGACTTTTTCGCGATTTTCAAAACGTACGCATTCTAAAGCATACGTTCCACACAATGCATGCAATTACCATGGCCCGTATTCACAAAAGGGGAATAACTTTATTCCAGGAATAACTTTTTATTTCTTCCATTGGTGACATCATTTGGTATAAGCAAATGGAGAATAAAGTTATTCAACTGACTAGTTATTCCAGGCTTTATAAAATCCAACATAGATCAGGAGCCGATTTCACTAACATTTAGCGATGGTCGCTAACCCCGTTTTGATCGCTAAACTCCAAAAACGATCGCTAATACCCGCTATTTAGCGATCATTTTTGGAGTTTAGCGATCAAAACGGGGTTAGCGACCATTGCTAAATGTTAGTGAAATCGGCCCCAGGACTGTGGAATGTCCTTATTCCAAGAATGACAAATCCAGGAATAAAGTTATTCCTGGAATAACTTTTGTGAATATGGGCCAATGTGTTTGTTTTTTGATATAGGAACTCATTGATGAACAACTACATGATAAAGAGAAGTTATACTTCATGTCATTTGGGACCGAAATTGACACCCTGTGGGACTCCCCAAGATTTGTCAATATCAGAATGTAAGTATATTATAGGGAAAACAAAACTTTGTTGGACAATTTAAACAAAAATCCATGTTAGAAGCTGCATTAACAAACAATAAGCCCTGTTCTATGGATTTTTGTTTATAATAATGGTTAGGGTTGGAATTGATGCAAAACAATAGTATAGAAGGTCAATGTTAAAATCACCCATCAGATATGACAATAAACAAAAATACATAGTGGGGTTGCATTTACAAGTAACGGGCCCTGCAATATGGATTTTTGTTTACAGTGTCCAATACATTATTGTTTGACCTATAGTACTTTTCTGCTTGCTTCATTTGCCTATTAAGTAATGTAGTGTCAAAACATTGTTCCAATTGACCTTCAAATTGAGAAATGAAGGATACTTACTACTTTTCCATACTTCTATACTCAAATGTATGTAAATTATGTACGTAACAAAATGTTGAAAATAATCTATCTGAAATTAAGTGGTGATCTTAAACATTTTTAATATAAATAATAGTATTTCTATAGTCTGGTTTTGTTTTGATGTTTTCTGTAACTAAAGCCACAAATAAGGATTTGAATTATGAACTATGTTCGAATTACTAGCATTTTTTTCCCCAAAAGTTGAGGATGGGTGTTACGGTATAACCAAGGGATTTAAAAATGGGATCCTGTACTGGTCGCCATCTTGTTGTCACACACATAGTTATTATACCAGCTCTTTGTTTTAGGCATTTTATTTCATGTGCAACCTCTTTCCATGGTTCCAGCAGCATCTGTTGCAACTTGTGCTGAACTATTGTTTGAATTTTAATTCGTGAATGCGTAGACGGTAGCGTTCTTGCACTGGTCTTCCACGCGAGCGTGCATTTTCAAGATAATATGTGGCCTAGCGGAACAGTGCAGGACTCATAATCAGAAGGTTGTGAGTTCGAGCAAATCACTTTATCACACTTGCCTCGTCGACCTAAGCGTATATATTGGGGAGCTGTTTAGGGGGGAATATTATAAGTTCTAATAGGTCTGCGCCAATGGCCATGGCTGCAAATGGCCTAGTTTAAGGTGAAATGGTTATGACGATTCCCTTGTACGGCGGTAATAATAATGGCCAGCGCTATGGTACTACAATAGCATATTTAAATGCTGTGTATTATAATTATTAATGAAAGTCTAGGTCTACGCTCATGACTTCCAAGTTTGTGTTCATGAATTACTGCCGCAAACAATAATTAATCTAATTTCCCTGTGATTTTATTTTGAGTCGTCGCACGTGCATCTGCAAAATGGTGGAGGTACAATGAGCAACAACTCAAGATGGCTGCCATTCAGAGTGTTAACAGGATGGTCAAATTAAGGGCCCTTGTAATGAGACTGAGAATCCCCCATAACCAGGAGTCCGGGTCTAATTGTACTACACGGAATAAGTCGTAATCTATGATTTATTGATCGCACATGTACAAGTACGTTCTACACAATTTAATACTAGCCAGGACATTTCAAACCTTCGTTTTCAGAAATTGTTTTTACATTGTAACTCGGCAACGGATAAGTAAATTCAAATAAAAGTATACATTTCTAGAGGAGGATTTGTATACGGAACATGGTAGTCAGGTCATTTTTTGACCAAAATGTGAAATTGTGGCCCTAAGGTCCAAAAAAGGTCCAAAAATCATTATTTCACGGGAAATTAAACTTTGCTTTGGTAAAATTTTGAACTTTTTTACTTGTTAGAACCTAGAAAGCAATGTCTAGGAACGCATTTTTTATTTAGTTTTTTAGTTTTTGAGATATTGTCAAAAATTGGTCCAAAAATGTCAAAAAATCCTAATCCTGACTCCATTGTTGGCAAAATATACCATTTTTTTAAAATTGTTGGCATGATTTCAAAAAATAAGATAAAAATCAAAAATTTCAGAATAAGTTCCTAGATATTGCTTTCTAGATTCTAAAAAGTAAAATGGTTCAAAATTTTACCAAAGCAGTATTTAGTTAGCTTTCCCGTAAAATGTTGGGCCCCAAAACATGATTTTTGGACCCTAGGTCCAAAATTACACATTTTTTGTCCAAAAATGACCTGACCATCATGTTCAGTATGCAAATCCTCTTATAGAAATGTATACCTTTATTTGAATTTATTTATCCGTTGCTGGGTGATTCCAAAGTAATGTATGTGACCGAAAAAATGAAAAATTTCACTTTTAAATGGCCACAGAACCTAGCATAAACATTATATCAATGAGATTGTTGTTGATAATTGTGGTCACTGGTGGGGTCAAGACATGTAGATGTTTGAAAATTAAATTAAGTGTCAAAATCCTGAGTAAAGTTCATGTAATGTTCGGTAACGTTTGTACAGAAATGTTTTTTTGCTCCAAATGACTTCAAAGTACAAATTCTCTGAAGTGTCAACGATTTTTTTATTGCGCTTTACACCGATTATGGGTAACATATTTACAAATATTTCATGATAATTACAGAAAATTATATCGCCAGGATTTATTTTTATGCATTGTTTTAGGCTGTAACGTTTGGTAACGTTTGTGACATTTGGGTGTAACTTTTTGGTTACGTTTGTGACATTTTTGAAACAAAACATGCGCTCATTCATGCACGGATAGACAAACTTTACAATTTCTGATTAGAAAATACTTCTCACATACCAATTAACTAAAGTATGACTGAAAAATATGTTTATATGGTCGAATAAAAAAGATTTTTTGCTTGAAATAAAAAAAGGGTTAGTTTTCACTGGAATGAGCCTGCTGAGTTTCAGAGCAAAAACCATTTCTGAAAAAGGGCCTTTAGTACTGATTTCCTGTTTGCTTGGGTGAAACTAACAGAGAGACATTATCAATGTATCAATTTTTTCACAGTGTTGATGAGGCACGGGGCTATGTAAATAGGCTGCTTGGTTTGGGAGGCTGCAATCTGTTATCGGCATTAAAGAAGGTCCTTACTATGAAGGATATTGATGCTATTGTGCTGGTCTTGGGAACTTGGTAAGTTGGAATTAATAAAAAAAGTGAGCAAACTATTATGTTACTTTCTGTAAAAATACCCAGAGATTTAAAGGGGCAAAATTTTGAAATTTTTTATTTGTGGATGATTTACACTTCATATGTTAGAAAATAACAGTCAATTACCAGATATCAGAAAAAAATTTGATCAAAACCTTCAGTAAAGTCAAAAACTTGAATATTATTTTGCTAATTGATCTTGTGTATGAGGTTATTCTCTAAACGTATTTATTGTTGCTATATATCAAGAAAGAGTCAAAGATTTGTTTGTAAAACATTCCTTTCACATCATAGATTGCAGACAAATCAAAACAAATTTGGAGTTTGCACTAGATCTCCTGAAAAGGCCATTTTAAAAATGCAACTATATAATGTATTATTTATTGTTAATTAAAAATAAAAGAACGTCTAAATATTTTGATATATAGGGTTTGAATTTGACAGTGAAACTTTGCATGCTGTTATTATTACTAATAATGCTAATCAAATGATGCAAAAATCTCAAATTGTTTGGGGGGAAGTTTGGGGATGCTGCTGAACTTGTCCAATGTCCCTTTAAACAGTCCATCATCTTCTATAACAAATTGATGCTGTAGTCCATGCACAAATCCAGTTTCACACATTTTACAACTTTACAATCCACTTCAGCTTATCTGCAAAATTCTGTCAGACGCAGTTGTTGAATTTGGCGTACTCATTCATTGTTACTGGAGTGAAAGTTTCTGTGCGATGTCTATGGAATGATCCAATATTTCCAAAATATTGTATTTTTCCGATCTGATTCATTAATATTTTCTTACAATAAAGTTGAAAGGCACATAATGGACAATATATCAAAGAAAGGGGTTGATACAAAGATTAATTTAGTTGCAAAGATAAATTTTGTAGACTTTGTCATTCACCTGCAATGCAATGTTTCACACCGGGGAGAAACATGGAACAGCCTCAATCGACCAATCAGAAGACAGGATTCTAGTCTGTGATATCAGTATCCAACAGAATTGTGAAACATGTTTGAAATTTTGAATTCAATTCAAATTGTCATGCTAATTTGATGCTAAAAACAGGCTAAATCTATAAAATAATGATTACAAAATGTGCTTTGAAAGTCCAAGTCTTCTACTTGCATAATCAGCTTAAAGGAGCATGGTCCGATTGGTTCAACTTTTTTTCAAACTTTTTGGAGATTTTTGTACCAAAATATTGCTCATATTTTTCTCATAACCCCTGTGAAATTTCTCTGCTTAGTTATGTTCCGTTTTGGAGTGAAAATGTGTCCAATTATGGTAACCATAATTAATTTAACATAGTAGCGAATAGGCAGCTGCAAAACACAAAATTTGCCATAAGATGAAAACGGTTTAACCGATTCAGCTGACATTTGGAACTTAAACCTCTTTAGTGGTCATCTTTCATATGACACTGAAAACAAAATGTTGAAAAATCGGACCAAGCTCCTTTAACATGCAAAAATTGGCTTCAAACATGTGAACCTAGGGTCAGTTGGCCTGTTAATACTATGCAAAATGACATATAACAAAATAAATTACCTATGATTTTTTTGTTTTTCCTGTCTAAAAGCAAAAGCAAGGAAGCTGTCACACATTTTCAAAGCATATCAGCTTGATGATTCTACCTATTGCATCATTTGACTTCAAAAGTGTAAATTCCATGGTATATTTCACATAGACCAAACTTTTAAAGGTTGACCCAATGGCTGATTACACCATCTTTGCTGAGATCTCCTTTGCTAAATTTGGGGTTTGAACACTTACACTCCCGGTCAAAAGTGTTTGTGCACGCTTAAATACCAGCAAAAACCTAATTATTATATCAAACGTCAAAGACTCTTAAAAAGTTCATGTTTTGTAGGTGCCATATGTATCCAATATAAATGATCCATGTTTCCTCTGATATTTGACTTTTCAATAACCATAAAATGGCCAATTTCCTGGAGTATATACAAATACACCACACAAAATTTTTGATATGTACCTATTTAGTTTATTATTCAATGGTCGCTATTACCGTGTAACCGTAAAGAACATAATTTCCAGGTTATAAGTTTTCCAACAAATGTGCAGTTACGTATTTAAACTCCGATTTGAACGTGCAGAAGAAAGTATACAGTATGTTTAGCACGTCATATTTTCAAATGCGATGAATGCAATTCCTGTTGAGTTCTTTAGATCTGTATATTAAATATAAAATCCGAAAAAAATTATGCAAATGATGAACGGTTCTCGAGATATGGCTGGTTAAAGGTTTTGTGCGCAAACACTTTTGACCAGGAGTGTATATCTTTGTACTTATCTTCTCTACGTTACCATTACTTGTAGCCCAGACCAAGGCTCTGATATGCTTGTTGAATACGTGGAGCAGATCTGTGCAGGGAGGCAAGTACCGTTCCACGCTGTAGCATTTGACTGCAATAATCACCTTACAAATGTAAGTACATCTAGTATTTGATCCAAGTACCCTGAAAAGAGTAGTTGTTCACAACATTCTGGGGGATGTTCAATGGGTGGTGAAGAATTCCCACATGTCGGTGGGTAGTGAAATCCCTGTTTTTTCCAATGTCCTATTTTTCCAAGTCTCACACCTAATGACCTCCTATTTTCTATGCTGGGCCTAATGTCCTTTATTTGTTTTTGTTTTTGATACAATTAATTAAGAAGTCTACATGGATAAAAATCTTTCATCTATCGTCACCGGTAAAGAAAGTAAAATTACTTTGCACCATAATGTACATAAGGGCATGTGACTATTCTGAAAAAATATTCATCGATATCGCTCCTTCTGGGCGAAGTTTAAAACTTTTTGATACCCCTCGTACATGAAAGCTACAGCAGTGTGCCATGAAAATCCAGAAGGGGAAGTTGGGTCTGATAGTATAGGAACCAAATTCACCAGCTTGTAAAACATAACTTTTCAACCATTTGTTGTGTCAAATCTTGCAGCTCACGTTACGCAAGATTGCAGATGCCACTGGAGGGCGCTATCATGTATACGCATCAAATAGTGAGGTAAGAAGACATTTTTTACTTTTTAATACAGGATTAAGAGAGTCAGTTGGCTTAATCATGATCAAAACTTTGTAAATTATGCTGAGGTCAATGTAGCTAGAAAGTCAAATCTGCAGCCTATACCACCTTTGTAAGGCCAACAACTTCAGTTTGCATCAGCTGCATGGGACACCCAAACCCAGAGAAACACCTCTAAATTAGAACAGGTCCAGCACAGCTCAGCACGCTCACTTGTACTCGCTCATGTGAGTTCGCACTTGTCTTGAAAAAGAAGAAGAAATTGTGTAGTCGTTAGTGCACTTTATTTACTTCCATTGTGTTTATTTTACAGGAACAAATTTACACAGGCACCGATATTGCTATGTTGCTGCAAGAGATCAAAACAGCTCAGGACGTCATCAATAAAATAGCCGAGATGAGGCAAGGCATGATGGGAGATGCCCTAGTCAGTATTCTGAATGAGGTAAGAGTGCAAGGCATCGTGGGAGATGCTTTAGTTGGGATTCTGAATGAGGTAAATATGCAAGGCATTTTGGGAGATGCTCTTGTCAGTATTCTGAATGAGGTAAGAGTGCAAGGCATCGTGGGAGATGCTTTTGTTGGTATTCTGAATGAGGTAAATATACAAGGCATGATGGGAGATGCTCTTGTCAGTATTCTGAAGAGGTAAGAGTGCAAGGCATATGGGCTATTTTGTTTTCGGAACTGCCTATACGTCACTGTGCAAAATTACGTATGGTTGCCATAGTTAGACACATTTGCATTTATATCTCCAAAACGAAATGTAATTTAGCATTGAAATTTCACA
>JXSR01S009547.1:1193-19344 GCA_000969725.1 Ophiothrix spiculata
CTACTCTGCATCCAAAACAAGCAGGATATGTTGTTCTACCCGTGTCGTAATATTTACAGTAACATAAATGTTCTGTCAGTTTGGAGTGGACATCCCGGCTGACACATGACGTGATTAGCAAGGCAAACTAGACGAGGGTCAAGATCATCAGGGTCCTCAAAATGTCTGATGCATGTCATGAGAAGTGCCCATCACTAGTTTGAATTGCTTCAGTACTTGGGTCATTCCATTACTTGGAAATGATCAAAATGAATGGGACTCAATAGATTTGACATGCAGATATCACAGATGATGGAATGTAACTCATATTTTACAGTCCTGTTGTAATTAGCTGGAAAATATTTAAGATTTATGGACTGTTTTTATCTTTTAGATGGCTAGATGATAAAGAAGATTATCAAAGTGATATTATGGGATATACGGTACATTTTGAAAGTCAACTGAACTTGAATAATATTTTTTTTTATCTTTCTGTATTTTTTATCATAAGAAAAAAAAGACCAAAAAAAAAATCAATCACAAAGATCAATAAATAATAATGAATAGATTTTTGATATTCAAGTTGTTTTAATGACTTTCCAAGCGAAATTATATTAGCTTTACATACACTGCCACGTGTTTGTATCAATTGCCTTAGCATTACTGTGCTTGTTAAATTTCCCACCATTACTCCCAACAACATCACAGATACCCTCTTGCGATAATCCTACACCACCATCACACCTGTTACTCCTTAAATATTCACACACTCCACAAGAGTATCCATTAAAGATTGTATAATACACTATGGCTCTGAAAAGAGCTTTTTATAATTATAAGTGTGCAGTGTACATAACCCTAATTCGTGGCTAATTCATCACTTCAAACACATCACGCGACCATGACCACTATAACAAAACAAAGTGTCCAGATTAGCACCTGGACTTCACACTAGCCATTGTCTTGGATTCCTCCTTGAAGGTCACACCACTCCGGACAGCAACTGGCTGGACAACGGACACTACCAAAACATCCTAGCTGGACATAAGATACTCGCGAGCTGGACTTGGAGATGACAAAACGCTGTAGGGATATTTAGTGAGAGAACTTTATGGCTACAGGCCACGTGGCTATTCAGAGAATGAAGATATTTTATTTTTACCAAGATCATTTTTGCCTTCCGGCATAAAAAATGGTACTTTTACTGGTGAACGAACTCATAATTACGATTTACAATAACTAACGGATCAGATTTTTTTCATCAGTGAGTTGAAACAAAAGATTAAAAATAACAGAACGTTGGACTCGGTTTGTTTTATCCGAGTATGCATTCATACACAAAGAATGATGATATAAGGAGTGCATTTTTATGTTTCATCTAGCATCTAGGTTGGCTTTTTATTTTATTTTATTTATTATTATTATTTTTTTTTTTTGGGGGGGGAGGGGATGTTGCACATTATTTGTTTCAAGTTTTTATTATATTACAATAACTGTAATGTATATAGTTTGTTTTTCGGTGTACTATTTTTTTCCTTATGATGTCCCCCCTTTTTTTATAACTGTAAGCTTTGATTTTGCAGGGGTGTTCTTATTTTTACTTTTTTAGCATTCGAAGTAGAACAATAGAACATAGAACCCAGAGTCATATTAAATGCAACGTCATCCTGTTGGAAGACGGATTTGTTTAATTATCAGTGCATTGGTAATTTTGAAGTACAAGTGAATTGACACAATCTCTACCAGGCCACAAATTCCTCACTTGAAGAGAGTCAACCTCCTATCTGTTATGTTGCTGTTCAGTGGATTATTTAAAATATATAATTCGCCCTTATTTTATTGGACGTGTTGTGAGCTATCTGTCAAAGTCTACCTGAAAGTCACATATGACACTGGCCAGGCAGCAATAAGAAATAAGATGTTACTGGATATAGCGTGCATACTATTAAATGCTTTAGGCCAATCGAACACTTGGTTTGCCAAAAGCATATATTCCCATGCAATCTGACAAATTTAGCCATGGTAAAATTAAATAGCTGTCCAAAATTTGGGTAATGGTCTAAACTAGCGGTCATGGACCCCAAGCCTCGCCATTAATTGGTTACAAGCAAATGGTCATCAGCAATTTATACTACTAGTACCTCAATTGAGGGGAGGGGGACTCTCATATTTATTTCAATAAAGAGCACAAATTTAAAATGTGATACACGTATTACTATAAGATAACAAATAAGTTTGGTTACACTGATGACATGATAATCAATACTATTGCTTTCAAAAAAGTATTTTGCATGTTTATTTTAAATGTGAACAAAATGTCATTTTTTAAATTTCAAACTCTCATCATTAGCACCCCAATACCCCGTACACCACCCACCTCAGAAAAGCGAAATACTATTGTACCAGAGGCAAGACTGACTCCACGGCCAAGACCACTTGTTCCATTTAGCTGAACACAATCTGGTGTACCCTGCAGCATTTCCACACAGTCTCATTCCCTCCCTTACTTTTCTTAAAGGATAGAGGATGCATTTATGAAAAGCAGTTTGCACGCTATTTACACAAATTTGGCTCTGGGCACTACCACGAGTCTCAATACAGGCGGGATGACAGGAGAAATAGAGTGGACAAGGGTTATCCTCTTTAGTTTTTTCTTCAGAAAACCAAATTACGTATATCTTCCAAGTTGCAATGAAGTCGACGTGTGCCTTGGAGCATTTAGAAAAAGTATAAACCTTATTACCTAAAGCAATGCTATAAGGCAATAAATCTGAGGACTTGTTACAAACTAGAGACAGATTTTCAATTGTAAGCTTTGAGATATACCTTGTACACACATACTCATAGAGTTGTTTTAAGAACATGTGCCGTGCTAGCTTCAATATATTTGAAGGCCCATCTAATAAGAGAACTGTGTGCGTTAGACGGAGCGAGGCCCAAATTGAGCATGAAGATACTGCATCCGGTATAATCCAATGTCATGAATAATATCAGCATAATATATATAATATATGTGACAGTTCATCTCGAAAAAGCCGTAAATGCGGCTTGTCATTTTCACTTTTTCAAACAGTTGCAAAGACCATGTCTGAAAGATTAAAATGACACCCCATTATTATGAACTTTATTCCTATAGAAGTCAAGTTACGATCTATCAAAAGTTGTCATGGAGTAAAAGTAGAAACTGAGAGAAAACGTGATTTGAAAAAATAAAATATGATAATGCAAAAGTCCAATGATATGTAAAATATATTGTGGACATAATAACACATTTATTGAAAGTAAACAATATACCGCCGAAACACCAATTTGTAGTTGTAGAAAATTGTTCATAAGAATTTTTATCAATACTTTAGTCCATTTGGCAACCCAAAGCCTTATATTATGTCCGAATCAACACTCCAATATTTAAAACTCGGCCAGTCATATGATTGACCAAAGCATAGCCACTCACTCAACGTGTGTTAATATGTCCAACCAGGTTTGGATTCCTATGTTTGCTGTCAAAATATGACTTTAATGAAACACATAATTGATTGAGAGGCTGATTGATATATTGATTAAATATTATACAGAAAAATAAGTCAGAAATATTTTAAGAAGTCTATAGGATTTCTATGAAATATAATACCTGAGAAATATGAAAATATATGCACAGGGATAAATACTACATGTATTTCGTTTTCGATATTATAGGTTTTTTGACATAATCATACAAAGTTATCTGCTTTGTGTAACAATTTTAGTGCACTTTTGTTTTGTTATACGCCGGCGTACATGCGGGTGTACATGTCGTGTTGTCATTATTTGAGTACATAACAACATCTACATCGTAATGACCTTGACAACTACGTTTGATAAAACTGCATGTTACCGCCTCTGCCTCATCCCAAGATACCCATTTCGTGGCTTCATTGTCGGATTAGCACGCCCCAATAACAGTTGGCCCCTGAAGGTGGTGTAAACCTTTACCTATCGGGGGCTATGACAGAGCAAATTGTCTTTAGAAGAAGCTCGTCAACTTTCCGCGGATCCCTTAAGGTACAATGTCATGTTCATCAACTGCTGCAATAACTATTGGTCTATTAAGCTACTGTATATTTTGTTGTCTAGAGCGATTGGGACTCAGTGAAGTGCCCTTGAGTAACTATACTAACTCGGCACGGTATTTCCCCCAGTGACACAAACGCGTTATCTGAGCTAGATACCTCTATTAACCCTCTGACGCTGTCACACAGACTACCATATTTTCATGTTTCTGCATACCACCCTAAACCGACAAAATATTGCCACAACAGGAACAACGTGAATAATATTAAGCAAACAATTGATACACAATTGATATTTTCATTAAGCACTAAATAATTTGGTCACTACTTCTGCTTTCTTTTAAAAAAAATTTGTACCGTGAAAACAATGGTAAAAGTGTTAACAGAACTAACAGAATATATTCTACATGTATACAGCACAAGTTGGAAACCAACATCTATTAACGACTACACCACTACCAAGTGTTACTCCTTGCTCTCATCTTTCTTGTCGTTTTATTAAATATCTAATTCTATAAACAATGGTAAACATTCTCTTCGCTCACAATGGGAACTTTGGATTTCTTTAGACATGTAAGGCATTAGCACCTTGAATTTCAACAGATATAAGGCATATAATGAGGTTTTCAGACATCTGAGCACCTTATACCATTAGATTAGAAATACCAGGTAGAAGACAGTAAATTATGAATCCATAATGACTGTAAGACAACATCATTGTTTGCAATTACGTGATAAATATTGGTCTAACATTTTGGCACCGCAGTCCAAATTTGATATTCAAATGTATCTGTGAATATTACTTCTTAAAATAATGATTTCTGAGTGTCTTTAATATAAGCCCTGTATTATAACATCATAATTATGAGCACATGTTTTCCATACACTCACCATTGACTTAAAAGAGCATTGTCGGCTTTGCTCTTGACATTTTTTTTCAACATTTTTAGAAAATGAAAGGGAAAATCACTGAAAGGCGGTTTTCATTAGTGATACGGCTCGATACTTCCACAAAATATCATCGCAGCAAAAATATCTAGACTTGAAATGTTATCTGAGTCATGATGCACCATCATCTATATATCATCTTTTCTTATCCCCAAAGATGGAGGAGAAAACGGACATATACATAGATTTAAAATCTCCCGAAGGGGTAAAGCAGTCCAGCTGTTAACCTGTTAAAATACCTATTGAAAGCTTGTAGCATTTTGCTACAATTTTGTGGAAACAACAATTAACCTACGATGAATCTTATTATGTTAATGAAAAGAGTACGAAACAGACTTAATTTTTATAATGATAAAATATTTTTTTGGGATCTTATTCTGTTTTATTTTATTTCACTTTCTTTTAAAACTTTATTTGTTCACTTAATGTTCACTTTTCTGTGCAGTACATTGATGCTTCAAATAACGCTTTCATAAATAATTTATGATAATAGGAACATAATAATCAATTATAATGACCATAGTATAATGACAATAATGATAAAGAATGTGTTTATATGTTTGCTATGACAACATAATGTTTAAATAAATGTTGACATATATAAACACCTTGTTTGACTTTGAATTATCCTGTTTAAGGAGGACAGTTCTGGGTCTTAATGTATCTTTTACTGGAGGTTTTTCCTACTTTTTTATTCATTTCTTAACCGTTATTCACTTTATATTGGTAAATGGTAATGTGTTTATTTTTGATAATTCTAAAACATGATCTTATTGAATGAATTATATAAACATTTAATCAGTATATCATCATTATTTCATTATTGTATAATGAAACATGTTGCTATGCTTCAATTATCTCTCTGTGCGTTAGTATTTCTTGATGAAATATATAACTGCAACAAATATTTTATTTTTGTTAGTTTGGTGACATGAATCATTTTATTTTCAGTTTCAATTAAGTTGGACATTAGAGTGTAATAACATTATGTCTTATCTACCCCTGATAGCTAAAATGGACATACGGACTTAACTTTAATAATATATTTAGATATGAGCTCAACTAAATCCACCTTAAGTCGATAGATTTGATTATATGATTATCTTACACAATGGTCAACAGTTGGTTCCGCAGACACATGAAAATTACATTTCTCTTATACATACCGGGAAAACATTAGTCACGTGGTATCTATTTGACAAGGATAAAGAATTTTGCATTAGATCATCTGTTGTGTTATTAAATGTTCGCCTGATAGGGGTATTGTGTGCATTTAACTAAGAAAACAAGCAATCCTCAAGCCCTGAAACGTATTGGTGATCGCAAACTACTCGTGGGATTTTACTACGCGTGGGTATAACATGCGCACGCGTCCAGTATTCCCTTGTTTATCATAGTCCTCACCGGAGGGCTGCTATCCCTTTTCCTTTCATCATCAATATTTTTGTCATAGTCGCGAAATACTCCTCCCTCCTGCACCATCCGCCTCGGGTATGCTGAGGGGTGGGAGTGTGTGGTGTCGAATACATTGTACATCATCTTATATGGTTAATCCTCGCAGAATGAGAAATATACGAGCGACGTCTGTTCGCCGGGAGGGTATTCCCTGTTAAGTCGTTTTAAAAAGCAGATATTTATGCAAAATGGAATACAGTTACAATATCTTACGTTTGGTGTGACTTTCATAATCACATTGCACAAAAACTTGTTGAAATATGAACCAAGTCTTAAATCTGCATGTGGATATTTTTCAGCTTTCCAACAAGCAGGGATCTAGTTTTACCAAAAGTAACTTCCTACTGGTATAATAATGTCTTCAGGTAATAAAACTTGAAAGTTTGAAAACGTTTTACCGATATTTACTAAATAAATGTTTAGTAGCCTACATAATGATGAAAAATTACAAAAGAAATCGTTTATAGACCTTTATTCGAGGTCCTTAACCCAATAAGGCAGTTTGTAATCGAATCGACTTATTTCCAAGTGAAACTCCATAAAACTATATGAAAAACAAAGTACGTATCGCTAAATAAAGACAACTTCCACTGTTAATCTTGGTATTTCTTGAAACCTCTTATATTGAGACAAAGATATAGATCGCATCTCCAAGATTTCGCTCGGAGAAGATAGGACGCGAAGTTTTTATTTTCTTAGCAAATATTAAGTAAGCGCTACTCCGTCCAAGGCAGTCCAAGACGGTTATTATTCTCCACTAGGCATATTGACAGAGTTTTAGTTAAAATGACCATTACCGTAGACTTAATCAAAAGTTAATACAAAATATGGACTGCTAGTGATTTTGAAATTAGGCCGCTCGTGGGACTAGGAAGAAAAACAAGTTTGCAAAAGGGCGGATGAAAAATCCCGACTCTAATGCCCATTATTGGCAGTGTTCCTCGTAAAAATATCTGTTAAATTAAAATCGATCTTTTTTTTACATAAACGGTAAATATTGATATATTTTGCGTAAAAGCAAGTCTTTAGCATATGTTGCCATAGAAGATACCTCATTTCAAAGTAAGAGACTGCTGGGGATATGATACCCATGAATCTAAAGCATTTAGCGTTGTTTTTATGAATGCATGTGCCGAATACTACTAATTAAAAATCGAAAGGCTATTTCGGAACAGGTAATAACATTTCTGTGGATTATATAGACTAACTTTAAATTCGTTCTTATCATTCACTGCGTGCCAAAAAGAGAATAAAAGGAAAGTTCAGACAAAATTTCAATTTTCACCATGCACAAGTGTTATTATCAAAATTGTGATACTGTAAACGCTAATATTTTCGCGCTCAGTAATTTTCGCGCTCAGCTAATTTTTGACCATTTCGCGCGTTTTTAATTTCGCGCACATGAACATTGGCCTAGTATGGAATTACATTAGCAACAAATACACATTAATTTTCGCGGTGCATTTATTTTCGCGCTAATTCCATTTTGCGCGAAAAGCGCGAAAATAAATGTAGCGCGAAAAATACCACTTATACAGTACTTACTTTTCCATATTTATACACGATTTTTTTTTTAAATTCGTTTCAAAGCTACTGTAATTCTACTACATCTTTAGGGTTAAGGGCCATCTTCAAAACAAAGTGGGTTCAGATTTGATGAAAAAAATTCTACTTCTTGTTTTTTGTTAAAGTACGTATTCTGGCTAAAATATTGTGGTTAAAGCTGCATGCTTTTTGTCAAACATTTTGACATTTTTCATATTTCATAAGTTAAAAAGCACAAACACCCATTATGATATTCGCCACATTATGTTATTGGCCTTACAGCCCAGTTATACAAAAATCTATTGGTTCTCATTCAGTCATATATTAAACTACAACAATTCTTTCAAGTTATAAATACAAAGATCCAAGCAAATATTAAAAAACATACCTTCTAGAGAAACGTCAGAATTCCCCAAAAATGTCAACGGGTCCCATAAACAATTTGCAAGACAAATTCTTCACTTTTTCACCAATCAGTCAAAAGTCATAAGAAACAGAAAGCATGAGAAGTATCCATTCTACCATGTCGCAATCCGAGCTCAAAATGTCAACTTAAAAAAAGTACATTGCCCTGAACTCACACAAAGTTTGGGAGGCCTTGTATCCAACCTGCACTCCTCCTTCTTCCGAATCTGCCAATCAACTGAACAACCCTATTAAACACCTTCGAACTATAGAAACCTTATTGAACATGAAAAAGATGTACTGACGCACGTATCGCTCCACTGATTTATTTACCAATCATCTGCTAAGTAAAGAAATTTTTAAACTAGTCGATGATACAGCCATGTCTGATTTTAAAAGATGATTAATATTTTCATAAAAGCATATATCGGGTTAATAATAAATATGGATGACATTGATTATAAACATAATAGTATCTATCGAATCATAAGACGGCCTACAATACTTCCTACAAACATTGATTTTTATTGATATTTGTTTGAACATTACCGATTTTGATCATCTATGCTAAGCTAACTCATGGTCACCTCAAATCTTTGGTAATAAGATCCGGTAAGTTTTCTCTTTAATATGTTAACACCGCTCGCGATGCGTTAATTGTTTACTAAAACCTTGATTAATAAGTAAATATCTTGATCGTTGGGAAATCGATTTAATTCTATTGCATTTTAACTTTAAGCAACAGTTTAAGGTCACTATGATGATCTTTGTACTTGGAAAAAAATCTTTCGACAATATTTCAGTGTATCTAAAATCGGGAGCAAATGTAGAAGAAACAAATATTGTTGCATTGATGTATTGGAATATTCAATACTACTTTTTAAGTATATTTTTTTTTTATTGTTGCATGTTTTAGTGGGAAATGAAAATGGTCAAGAATGTTTTTTTAAATACTATAGTTGTATAAATGATGTCTACTTAGATAATTCTGTCAGATATAATGTATTTTTGACTGGCGTTTACGTTTTAGAAAGTCATGCAACTTATGATTTAAAAAAAATATCAACATTTAGTTCCAAAATGTTAATGTCCAATTCAAGGTTGTTTTTGCTTCACTGGCCAACCCAAGACGGTCATGCTACCGAATCCAAACCAATTAGTTTCTAATGCAATTCATGTGATGCATCATCAATATCAATAATTATAATAACTACTGTGACATTTATTTGGAATAAATCCCATAATACCCAGGACAAAATGTACAGCACATGCGCAGCAGATACAATTAACATCAACCCCAGAACGTACAGTACATCTCTAAGTATCAAACGCGTCGTACTTTTTTAATTAAAAGAATCACAAAGGCCGAGGCTGTAATGTATGGTGTATGCATTAAGACTAATCCCCATTGTTTGTTGATTGACGTGCGATGATCAATCCGCACGACAAAACCCCTTCCTCTATTTCATCATATCTCTCCCGCCAACCTTCCCGCTGTCTATATGTCGTTAAATTTCTTCATAATCTTTAACATTAATTAAAGTAGAAGCGTACTTAACTTACATACACCGGATGTACGAGGATGATACATCGTATGTAGTTAACTACGTCATGCATACACAACGTTATTCTTTAGTGTGCCGGTTTGTTTCGAAGTGTTAGCGGGAAGGATGACAAAAATCAAGTGACACGTGTGAACTGAAATTAGGTCAAACACTAACTCCTTTTTTTCTGTCTCTACTTTATTTCCTTTTATATCCAAATTTAATCAGAAAGATTATAAGTCGGACAATGCAATGAACACGTGCCACAACGTCAACCGTTTATGAATTTGTCCTTACCGATCAAGGTATAAAATTCCCTTTACCTATTTTATTTCTCGATTTCGCCTGAAGATGCTCAAAGTGTTTGTTCAGATAGAGCAAAAACTTCTTACCATCGCAGTGTAAAAGTTAAGGGTTGTCCAACTACATTTGAGTTGGAAATTTGAGTAGTGTAAACACAACGTGCCGATAGCAATGTTGTAAGCGAGCCGCCTTAATCTCCACCTGCAAAGAAGACTACGACTTTGATTTACCCATGTCGTAAGTTAGCATGTAACAAGTGATACCAGGATCAGTAACAAATTTCATAAAATGCCGTGGCGAAAACATCTCAAGTATAATTGTTTCTTATAGAGGAGTAGCATGGATGTTCTATCAAAATATAGTACTTGCATGGTGTCACCACGGTTGCGGGTTTGGAGGCGAGTAGTATACTGGTATTTGAGGCGTTATAATGCCGATGGGTGCGTAACAGAAGTCGGATACTCTTTAACAGACTGAACTTTGGCGAGCGGTATTACATCATGGAGGAAAATGCCCTTATCATGCTTACTTGAGGAAGAGCTCTGCTAATATAAAAGTAAGTGCGCGATTACATAATGATTTTGCAAATGATCCAGAGTCTCAACGCTATCGCCCTTCTATGTATGCTACATGAAGCGTGGGTGTGAATTACGCGTTGCACGATGTCGAATGATGGATATCGATAGATTCGGGGAAAAAGCACGGAGAGCATGCGCAAACATTGATCCTATCAAAGCAATAAAATTTCAAGCCAGAAGGCAATAATTCGAACTTAAAGCTAAGCAGTAAAACTGGAATCATTATTTGAAATTTAGGCGCGTAATTCCCAGAGGATAAATTTCTGTAAAATCATATTTGAAGTGAAAAAGGAGTCTACTTATCCATCCCGATCTCATAACTCATAAAAAGTTTTTAATAGACTCCAAGATGCTTCATCAGCACCATCCTCCTCTCAACACACTCTTGGTAATACTAATTCACCGTGTTAAAAGTGGAATACTTCAGAACACTCATAAACTATGCAATAAAAGCGTGAAGCATGTTCATAAATCTCTAAATATGAATTGTTCGTCACTGAGTTATCACAAGGGAGGTATGACTTTCAACACTCGTCAATGACCCAGGTGAAGAAGGTGTTGCCAGAGCGTTTCGGGAGACGTGCTCATCTCGCATTTCTTCGCGAGAGATTTACACAAGGGATGAGCGATAAGATTTTTTATTCATCCCTTTAATATCTTCCATCGGAAGGAGACTAAGATAAGGCTCTCTTATTTTCATTATGATTCTCCTGATAATGTCAGCATATGGTACCGGCAATTTGTCTGAAGTGACACCAATGACTATCCTTGGTCCGAAATAGTATAGGCTGGTCGTAAGTGCGGATTGTAAAAGAACCTTAAATAATAATTATTAGCATATATATCGATTTTGCAATTGAAGACAAAAAATATATTGAATTTTATACTAAAAATGATCCCAGGCGAATCAGTTGTAGGTGTGGTTATGCTGGTTTCACATCACAACATGGGTTTGAAGCAAGTTAACACGACACACAACTCACTACTCGAGTATGTATCACAGCGCGCGAAGCTTAATCAAAAATTCATCATTTTTCACACTTTCACACTAGCAGACGATATCAAATCTGTGTTCTTGATTTCAAGCATGCCGCAGCCTGAAAATCACTGCATGTGATGTATGAAAAGTTGAATGTGCTGAAAATATCAATTCTTTGCGGCTTTGAGCTAACTTATAGCACAATAATCATTATGCTGTCTCGTCGAGGCTTCTAAGAAGAGGTGTTGACGCGGAGGAAGTGGGTTGCATGTACATCACCCTAGTTTAGTTTCAAGAAATAGCCCTTTTGCCGCCCTCCATCAAAAGTAGATGACATGTTAGTGAGTGACACTATGTTAAAGTCAATCTCCTTACCATGCAAATGCCCCAATCATAACGGTTTCCATATCTCACAGGCAGTCTGAAGTAAACCAATTAGTGACGATGATAGTATTGTGGAAGAGACAGGTGCAATCTCATCTATAGGGGTAATTGAATCTCGCGCTTCACCTGTTTCAATCCTACGCTAGTTAATTCACCTTTGGGGATGAGAATTATGTTGTTGTGCCAATAATGCGCACGGCAATGTTAGTTCATTTTACACGAGATACAAGATTTTCCCGCCCAAGTCGATCAAATCAATTTTTATTCAATTACATGTCAACACATTTTGCCACTTATTGCAATAAATTGTCAAAACATGTATTTATCGCTGTCAAGTCGTATGGACAACGATAAATGTTAATGAAATTTAGAGAAAATATGATTCACAAATTTACCAACTTGTCTTCTGTTCCTCAGGGTTTTTAAACAAGCTTTTCCGCAAATGCTTCATTGGTGGTATCAGTAGAGCAAATAAGATGTAATGGGAGTGTAGCCAGAGAAAGCTATAGCCACGATCATCATGATCATTACACAGCCTTCGTAATCACACCCGTCAAAACATACGCCACTGGCAACCCTCCATTTTCAGTCAACAGAGTTCTAGGCTACCACATTCAACATCAAAAAGAATAAATTTGATCGTTATTTAACGGAAATGATACGTGGTAAATGAGAGCCCACAATTTGTACGGCGTTCAAAGAGCAACAAAGTGGCGCGTAAGGCAAGAAAGAAGATACGAGACGCGATTTTTGTAACTAGTTTTCCTGTCTCATTTTTTCTGTTTTCTATCTTTGCAATGGAGTTGTATTGACAATAGCAAGGCAAACCTTGATAGCAGCTGATCGACTCGGGGCGTGCGTCGCATTATATCAAATAAGATTCCAGTGATGTCACTATATATCACTATTGCATTTGTTGCTTATATCTCGTGAAAAGCTAGAAATCTATTCCAAGCAATTTTAAAATGAGATGTCCCTGCCTATCCTCCCCTTGCCAACCTCCTCATTTCGATTAGGGGTCCTTTACATTATTATTGCTCACGTTGCTGTTTTGATGCCTGTTTGCATGGGTAAAAATATATTTCTTCCTACCTTTGGTTCCATTGCCAATTATAAAAGGGAAGTTTCTACATTCGAATTAAACTTGTTAAAGTTATTGTTAGAACACTGCAGAAGCAAAACAAAAGACCGCTCTACCAGCAGTGCGCATGTCAGGTAGCCTCAGTTTCAAGTGAGCAAACATTCAAGGCAATTCGAGTTACGGCTCAGCATTAGATATCCATGGCAGATTTCCAATTCAAAACAATCATAATGATCATTTCAACCTGAAATACGGTATGTTACATTTTAAAATTATACTTACTAATGAATTCTTTGAACAAACCTATAAAATTAGCTCTATCCAACCCCGATAGTCGCTTCAATTTCAAACAAACAACGCTCATACCTAAGGCAAAACACACACCAATCATAAATCTGGAATAAATTAAATGTAAAATTACTATCAAAAAAAGCTCGAAATATGTTTAAAGTCGACTTGAAAATCAAACGCCTGAAACATTAATTTCTACAGCTAAAATCAGTAAAAGTAACGCCCGTAAAAGTTGCTCTTATTGCACACTGAATTTGATCGAATAAATAATACTCATATGACTTGTACATCATGAGAAATGCTGGTGGCAAACTAGATCGCGCGTTTATAAGCGAGAGACAGAAGCGAGGAGAAATCAATCTTTGTCATATTTGTCATGCATCCACCAAACGAAGATTTCTCTTTTTTCTTTGATTGTGATTGGCGGGATAAAGGAAACAAATTAAACACCTAAAGCAACGCAAGGCCCGATTGCAGGTGGTTTCCATGCGTATTTGGGAAGAATCAACTAGGGTATGCGGCTGCTTTGCTGTGTGCGATGAGCGAATACGCGCTGGATTTGCAGGATAAAAATTTCTTTGGTACTTTCATGGTTTTAACCCTGAAGATGCAACTAATCAAATTTTAACAAAACATAATTTGAATTATTGTATTTTAAAAACAATATTCTTATTATTACCGCGCAACATTTCAGTTTATGGTCGTATGGTTAACAAGCCGTATTGAGTCTGCTGCTTAATTCTACTTGATAAGCCAATATTGATAACCAAACTTTTAAAAATATATATACAATTATTTTTTCAATAGTTGTCAGCAGTAAGAGGGTTCACAACTCATCCATCACACCATACAGTTATAACATGTGTATCCTGAAGGTGGGACACTGGGACGGTTTGATAAGTTGGGACGAAATACCCAATCACTACCATTTATTTGTGTGTATGCAATTATAGCCACGCAAAATAACAGCCGTGGGGTTAAGGACGAGATATCCATGCCACAATTTCAGGCCTTTTAAATTTTAAATTCCACTTTGTCAGAAACTGTCATTTCGATACGCAATTATATGTTACATAGCAGTGACTTTTAAATAGCCAACGCAGGCTTTTTTTCAACCGTATGATCTATGTTTGTGTATATACATGTTCTGTTTGTCCATGACCTCAAATTGACCCTCTAGACTAGAACTGGACATGCGCAAATGTCATGCAAGTCATTCTTATGCCTGAAGGGACAACGGCAGTTATTTTAACCAATCAAGGGGCGTGCGTGTTAAGGTGTTTCTTCAGTATACCCAAAACTTCACTCCGGACATGATGACACATAAGTTTATTACATGTCTTCATTAAATTCTCCATGAAGTTGGTTTCCACGGCAACAGCAATATATCGAGTATTATGGGTATTATCATCTTCAACATTCTAAATTGGTCAATCCGAAGCCTTTAGCTATTTCATACACAGCCACGTGACGTAAGCAGACTAATACATTCACTGACCACTTAAATTCACTCTAAATCTGGATTATCCATCCTTTTGGTGTAGATTTCAGGATAAATTCCAAGCAATTATTCTACAAAAATCAACTACAAATTCAAGGCTAACAGTATATTAGCAACGGAAAGAAGTTAATCCGTCCATCGCGTCCGGCGCGTTTGTTTCAAAGATGATTACGCCTTGGGCGCTATGAATTCAGATCAACGACCGTTATGTCGCTGCTAAAGGGCGATCGTGCAACTATGATGTCCAGCGCATGACCACATCAATGCTGATATAGAATACGGCATTGAGACATGTAACGATGGTTGCGTGACATGGGCACAAATCGCCATCATCATGTCCGTAACAATCTGACAAATGGAAGCGAGTCTGAATAGATATTAACCCTTACGTTTCGCGTATGCTTGATGTATACGTATTAAGATTATACCTATAAAACCTTTCTTCCTTTTAGCATAATCAACTCCTACCAATTACTGAAATTTTCCCTAACATTCGACCATACTTTATAGGTTATAACCTTTCAGCATTAACAATAATTTCTCCAATAAAGTGTAAAAAGTTAAGATTTTTCTCCAAGTTCAACTGACGCAGCAGGTAAAGCTTTAAGATGACAGGGACCATTTATAATAAGACACCATTGAGACCGAGCAAAGACAGCGAATGATCCGAAGATGATATCCAGTGTTGGGAACACCGATCATATGTCATCTTTGAGTGTACATACGCGAATAGTTATGGCATACATCCCCAACTAGTCAGCTCAAGACCCTTAATGTCTATAAAACGTCTTAAGATCTAGTCTCTTTAAAAATTCAATATCGCGGTTAAATATTTTTCAGAGATTTTTCTTATCCTTCCTGGAAAATGCGCAACTTATGAAAGTTTTTCTAATGCGCAAATCATACCGATATCATCAAAAGCACTGTTACATAAATTCATTTTCACCAACACTGCACAACACGAGTTCTAATTAAATGGAATAAAATGATTATTTTTCCAAATTTTGTCCACATTTCATTTTAATAATGTGTTGCCATAATCTTTAAATCTCACTCAATATCGTCAGATTCCTATATGAAGATCATATTTAAATCCTCTTCCAGATTAAAATCATGAATCTTGATTATGTGCTAATCCGTCCGTGATTCTACTGGATATTACATCCCATCCGTAACTAGTGCCGTATTCAGTTATTCAACCTTTCTTGTTTTTACGATTCTATTTCTTACAATCGTAGCATTTCATGCGCAACCATACCGTATGAAGCTTATGATTATATCATAACTTCATATTCTATACCAGAATTGTTTTTGCCATACGCAAACACGGGGAAGGGGCAGAATGAATGAGCATGTATGTCAAATGTGTAGCGACTGCATATGTACGATCGATAATATTGAGTCTTAAATTGTTCCGTTGGGCAGTGGGTTTCAGAGACGGACGCCCAGATTCTGAAACTCATTGCCCCTTATAACAGAGTGTCCTTGTATATTACACCGGATGTCTGATATCCTAGACGACCTCTATGTAGGTACATGTAGTAAATTTATGTTTTGAACAATGATAAAAGTAGAGTCAAAATGGACCATTGGAACAAAAATTGTTGTTATAATATTCATATGACTTTGTAAGTAAAGAGCATTAAAAGTTAGAATAAAGCAACACCCCCCCCATATCAAAAGGACGTGTTTAGTTATCACCAACAATTGTTTCTACCCCTTGTTCCTGACAAGGGAGGGCTCGACTTGAAATCAAGTTTCGTGTCTGTGCAAAATGACTAGGTATTTTGGACGCAAAAATAATGGAAAGGGTCTGTGATTAGACGCGATGAATCAAGTTCAACAAATCTCTCTAGGAATATTCATCATTTTCAACAAGCCTGCGGGGTTGTCTAACACCAAGTCTGCGCTTGCCCAATCTCTCTCTCTTTCTCTTTCAGCAATGTTGGTCAAATATTATGGATTATCTGTTTCTAAAGACAATCTACACGCTATGTCTGTATGCATGGTATATTCATAATGGAGAAATGTTGTCTTGATAATAGAAATTGTCAATAATTATTCCGATTCTGAAACAGAAAGATGTGGGGAAAATTCTTTAATTTTTTTTTTTTCCATTTGGATATACAGAGACAGAATCTGATTTTTACTCAAATCCAACATTTTAGTCAATGAATAAAGTTAAGAGATTATGATATAAGTTTTCTTCATAGAATTTGCACGCTACAGCTAAATTATTGCAAACAGCAAAATTATATCCTATCACACAGCCACTATACATTGATTCATACACAGAAGAAGTAGAACTGCTTAGGGGCGCACCATTTGTTTTTCAGGGGGGGGGGGACATGGAAGTTGAGGTCGAGTCAAGTTTTTTTTTTAGCCGCGGAAGGCGGCAACATTTTTTTTTTCGCAGCATTCGGCGGCAAAGTTTTTTTTATTACATTTTTTATGTTTTTCTTTACCTTGAAGTAGTTGGGTAAAGTTTTTTTTTTCTTACTCATCTTTAGAGGAAGATTTTTTTTTCGCCGCCTTCGGCGCCATTTTTTTTTTTTCAAAAAACTTCCATGCCGCCCACCCCCCCTGAGAATCAAGTGGTGCGCCCCTTAGTAGCTAATTACTGCTAACAACTACCAGTCGCGCTACGAATACAAGTGACATAGCAGTTACTTCAGTGTATGTATCTATGTAGTGGCTGTGCAATAGGATACCACATTGCTTATCGTAATAATTTGGCTGTGTTTGTCATGAAGATATAGCAACTCCCAAGGCATTTCAACACATTTTGCCTGTGTTTATTTTCACAAGCAAAGCGATCATCTTGTTCTAATATCAGCCATCCTAAAAATTATCTACTTCTGTCCATCATAACTATATCTATATTTTCATATCAATTTTAATCATTATTGAAACATTATGATATCGGTATAAGATATGAAATCAATAGTTACCGATGATACTTAGGAGGTGGATAATTGTTGAGTAACATGGTAGCGAGTTATCTATGAGTAATTTCAAAAGCTGAAGGATGCAACTTAAATTCAAATCCAATGAATTTTAAATGTACTCTAATTGAAATACAATTTAAATCCAAATCTTTTAAAAGTTT
>JXSR01S009547.1:34764-46175 GCA_000969725.1 Ophiothrix spiculata
TTATTGCTTTGCCACTCTTAACCATAAGGCGCAACATTTACATAAAATACATTCTAATTTTTGTGGGAACCACAGGAATAATTTATCCAAACACCCGTTAACAGTCGTAGCTTTTTAAGATTTTTTTAAATTAATTTTGCAAGGATATCATAAAATGTTATTTGGTGTCATATTAGTTTAGTATGTTAAATTTGTTGTTGCTAATTTGAATATTACAAGTAATTAGCACAAAACTTATTGTGTTATCTTTTGTTCACTATAGACGTGGCTGTTTCATGAATTTAATATTATGCAATCGAGGCTCTGGACTGTGCAGGTTTTAGTGTTACAAAATTTGTATACCAGTTTTATTCCCATGAGAACTACATTGATCAAATCATTTTTCTTCCCATTATTTTGATTGACAATCACAGATTATCTATCCCTATCAGCTAAAATCTTCGGTAGAATCAGAATTTCTCTTAGATAGCCGGTAAGGACAAGTTATAATGGTAGAAACAAAGGGAAATTGTAACTATAGAACACACATCAGAGCTCAGATAATGGATATCTGATAAATCAACCAAAATAACAACATATCTAAGAGAAGCTGATGAAAAATTATTTTAATGATACAAATAATATTCTCAGTGACTCACGTATCATGGTAATTTAAAGTCATATTTGCATTGAACCAATTTTGTATACAGAGTAATTACGTTTGACATACACGTAGCTATATTGCTATTTTTAGAAAAAGCACCGAATTTTTGCTCTTCTTTGCGTTGCATTTATTTGTAATGAGCAAAACATAAGACTAAGAGCAAATCTTGTATAGCAAGCTACTTTGGAATGAGACACGGGGTTCCAATCCCTATGGGGCTTTATTACATTGTAATGTTATTACTATGTATTCAACGTGTTCCCATATCAAAGACGGTTTTCGTCGCACATGTACAATGATGTATACTGTATTTAGTAGAAAACGTTATGTACGTAGTTCCTTTATAACTTAAAGATGTGAAGAATGAATATATTGAATTACATTGGATAAAAGAATACACAATTTACCTTAAATAAATGATTTACTTTAAATTTAACACCGAATAAATAAATAAATAATACCAATTAAGTCCAATACAGATATGTTGATATTTAAATGAGATGTAGCATTGCGTGGACTTTGCCCATGGGAAAGTAGAGATGAGGTGTCATATTTCGTCTGAAGGAGCATCATGATTAAGTGCCTATCATTATGACTGCAATGAGATGAGTTATTCAAGATGGCGAATCTGAGCAGCAGGTCAAAGGATTAATAGGGTGAAAGGTCAAAAATAATGAGCAAGAGGAATAATGTTTTCATTTTAAGCAGTATTGAAAATTAAACATTTAATAATTTTATCATTATAATGTACACCAATACAGCATCCTCCAAATTGTATGAAAGAGAAAAGGGTAATTTCAAACTAAGTGTAATTAACTAGATATAAAGATACAAGTATCTCTTAATATTACAGATTAAGTCTTAAAATAATGATAAGAGATAGAATCACTATTTAACAATGTCTCATTTTCATAATTTAATTATTAACCTGTACGTTAGCACCTCGTTACTATCTTCATCAAATGTTCAATCATATCACTTTCTTAGCTGACAACAGCTCTCCATTTCCATCTTTTTCCACACATTGTCAAAAATATTGTCATATTTCATGCCGTTGTAACTTTAGTATCATTGTTGCAATGATATTTTGTCACTTAACGGTGTCATGACATAACCGAATATTGGCAAGTTAACTGTCACATAGCCCAGAGGTTTGACGCGTGTTTGATATCAGCCACAATTCCCAATTCATTCTGCAGAAACAGGCGGCTGCTCACTGCCAAACGTTCGCACTATATACTGGCAATATTGCACGTCGTGCCATGGCAGTTTCCTTCCCCGGGCTAGCTGTATAAAGTGAGTACTTACATGATGAACCGCTTTACTTTATGTTATGTTACATACTCTGACTTGATTCAGTGAGACAGATGAGCGGCAAATCTTCAGTTAACTTCACATAAAAATCATTTAAAATGGGTATGTATCGTTCATCCCCTTTCTATTTCATCTTTCAACATTTTATACGACACAAAAACATACCAGGCGGTTCTGATAAGCGGCAATTACAAATTGAGGATTTTTTTGGTTCCAGAGCAATCCTGATGATTGCTTTGATGTACAATTTACATAGAGCTTTTTGCTTGAAGGGATTTGGTTCAATGTGTGTTGACTTGAACATAAAGTGTGTTTTTGCTGTGGATGTAAATGGTGGCACGACATGAACAAAACGCGCTTTCAATCAGAAGAGATCAAGCTACTTGCTCAAAATTTAGTTCATCCATAAACATGAATTTGAACATGAAAGAGCGGATCAGTATCTCAACTTGAAAAGCCGGTATCATAATGTATTTGGCCAGAGGACAAGTTGAATTAAATCTATACCAAAATCATCTTCCTACAGGTTATAATTCCAACTGGGGCAAACATGTAACATTTGCTTTCAGTGATCCCTTAATCATGCTAATGCTATTTATTATTACATAGCTATAACACTCCAGTACCATTTGTCATGTTGTAGTAATTTGCATGTAATTTAAATAAATTTCCATAAATGTATCTGACTTTTTTAAATGGCACCGTGGCACGTTGCATTGATACAACACTTATTCTTTCACAAAAGAAACTTATTTCTTCTCACGTCCAATCTGTTATCTCTTTTTTCCTTGATCTAATATTTTTCCAAATTTTTGGATTGAATCTTGGCTTACCAAATACTATTAGAGGGGAGTTTTGTAAGCAATGTAGAGGAAAAAACAGATTTATGTATTATAAACTAAGTACCTAACTTGCTCTTATCATAACAATGAAATGTATGACATAAATTGTAACAAACATTGCTAATTTAAGTGCAAGTGTGCCAGACATCATGGACATAACACTTCGAACAAAACAAAACAACAAAAATATTCCAATATGAATTGTGATTTATGAATATCAATATTGTATCATTTCAGACAAGGACATACTTAGCAACACTCATATCTGCACAGCGCAAATCTACGAAAATGAGATGAATATTGAAAAATGGAACATTGTCAATTGATCATGTTGATAGAGGAGTTATTATTTTATGATAAAATCAGATAACATAAGAAGACACAAATAATGAAAAAACAAATATAACTGAATGAAAATATGCAATTACCGTTAAAAACAAAGCACATGATCGGCAATGAATGTAACTCAAAACTGTTACTATGACATGTAGCGAATTTGATTTGCTCATTCTCGAATGTGCCATCTTATACAAACAAACCGGGAGTGCATGTAAACTGTAAGTGTCCACATAACTGCCAAATTACCCATACTTCCACCCCATTTTGACAGCCTATTGGTCAAATGTCATGTTTCTAAGTCAACAATATACGTTTTCTCATATTTCGAGCTAACATAAGTATCGATTATTACCCCCACAATCAAAATCTAACATGCCTAAAAAACTCAGAAATGGCAATTACTGAAACACAAGTACTTGTATTGAAAATTTAAAGTAAAAATGGATTTGAACATTGACAAAGCGAGCAAATAATGATTCGAGCATATTACAGTCAGTCCCATCACTAATGTGGACAAAGAGTCATAAAATCTTCAAGATTTCCCCAAAGTTTACTTTTCTTAAAACAAGAACTGCCTCCTGAAGTAGCAAACTCATAAACCTCATAAAATCATCAAGTATTTCTTCAAATATGTTCAAAGTGTGCTTTTCTTAAAACATGCATTGGTTTTTCTCACTTAAACGTGAGCTCATAATGGGCTATTCCAGAAATTAACTGTACACCCCCGAAAGAAGGCATCCATATTTTTCTGGAAAAATTGGGAATTCCAGGTTTGATATTTTCATGCCTTCTTTAGGGGTATGTTCCATCTTAAGACAGAAAATTGGGAATTCCCGTGCCTTCTTTACCCATTTGATCAAAAAATTGTGAATATTTTGGGAATATTGTTGGGAATATGCACTAAATTGGCGAAAATATTTCAGAATACCCATGCCTTCTTTACCATCATGGAGGGAAAACGTTGATTTATTTTGGGATTTCCAACTGAGAAATTCATGCAAACTATTTGGGAATCCCATGCCTTCTTTAGGGGGTGTACCATTAATTTCTGGAATAGCCCAATGAACTCAATTCATTTATGCCTAGTTAAAAGCATCTGTTCTATTTACTAAAAACTAGTTCAAAAATTGATTTGATTCACGTAATCTTCGAAGGAGTTCAGGTCCTGCCTCCTTTGGATTAACTGGGATCAGTGAACTGTTTTCCACTGATTTCTTTATCTTGATTGGGGATGACTGTCCCAAATAAATATCTGCAATAGAGTTTAACAGCCACTGAAAGACATTTGGTTAAAATGTGTGCGTTAACCGGGTTTAGGTGATTAACTTAATTCGCTACTGTCTTTTCGTGTGTTAAAGTATGTCAACAATAATACATGACAAGCCAGTTGTTTAGACAGTGTTTCTAATGTCAAATGCTATTTACCCAAAACATTGACAGTTTTTGCACAATGTTATATCAAGTAAGGAGAGGATTATGTCTGTATTTTTGAAACAGGAATTATGGTGGGGAATGTTACTTGCTAATGTTTTCTCCTTCTAAACGGATTTTGCTTGTTATCCTCATAATATACTTCTTTCCGTTAAGTCTTCCTGAACTTTTGTGATTTTTAGGTCATCACGATGAAACACATTTTGATACTAACCTCATGAACTACAAGTGAGAACCTTAAATTACAGCAAGAATTATAGGATAAAAGAATTGTTTTTTACTTAAAAATAATTGTCTGAATATTGATTAAAGACAGTGTAAACCTCTGATAACGCATTGATTGAGATCTTATTGAGCCTATTCCTGGACAAAACAAGAACTTAGTAAAGGATACATAAATATTTTGATATGTTTCGATGAAAAACCAACGAGCATCCGAAACAAAAAGAAAAATAGATTGAACATGTTGAAATACTTTAAATTGCTCTTTCTTTTGTTTGAATTAAAGCTAATCTGTGTTGGTAGTAAAACAATCCATAATGTCTAAACTTTGGATCACAAAACTGTATAATTACCTTTGGAAATTTTCATATTTTACACTACAGACGTCATCAGTCGAATAACTGGTTTCGCGCGATGACTTTGACCTTGGTTAATGATAAGGGTCATAAACATTTGGTAAACTTGTACAGTAGTGGTTTGAACGTGATGTGAAGCAGTCAGATTCTAAATACACCAGGGCACTTCAAACAACCCTTATTTAAACAAGGACGGGGGCCGTTACAAGTTACCAAACTTTTATGACCTGTGTCTGAAATTTTTAGCCTGGTAAAGTCATCGTGGGAAACCAACCATTCGGCTGATGTACTCTGCAGTGTTAGCAAATGAAAATTTCCAAAGGTACTTATACAGAGTTGCGATCCAAAGTTTAGACATTATAAATTGTTTGGAAAAAGTTTAGGTCCCATCAAAAATTATACCCTTACCCTAACCCTAAACCCTAACACTAACCCTAAAACTTACCCTAACCCTAACCCTAAACCCTAACACTAACATTCTGGATGGGACCTAAAGTACACTTGGTCCGATTGTTTTATTACCAACACAGATGAGCTTTCAATCCAAGATGAGACATTATCATGATCATGTGTTCTTCCTTTAAAGTTCTTCTGACCAAATTATACAAGAAAAAATTTGATCGTCTATGTGTTATGCTATCATATTGGAGGTAACGTTAAATGAAACAGTGTTGGGGTTTGTTAAATGGAATATTTTAATGACAATGTTGCTCATATTTATAAATTCAACAACAACAAAATGGAAAAAGTCTTTTCTTGTGCATGGTAAGCTTTTATCATGTCTAGAGCACGAACACCATGTTGCAGTCTGAGAAAACGGAAAACAATTCACCTTATTTGATCTCAACTCAGTGTGAATGTAGAGCGTCCCTATATCCCTCCCTATCCTCTTCCTGCTTGCCAACTATGCTAGCGATATAACAATGTTATGATAACTTGCCAAATTTATCTCACATGATTTCATTAGACAAGGTTTCTTCAACGGATTTGAAAACTGGTTCAAGAAAACCTTTCCTTCACTTCTCACATAGGAATGTTTCCGCGCACTCATTTTAAGGTAGACTTTGTAAGATTCGGGTTTTCAGGTATTTAAACAGGATTGTTCTTTATTTTTTGTGAAGAGCAGTTTATGTTCAATAAAACATCAACATTATCATGATCTATGAACTGTTAGAATGTCGATAATATATAATACCAAACACTCAAATTGAAAAGATTTTAATAATGGGAATTCTAACATACAAGTACACCGAATGGAAAACTGAATTTTGAGAATGTTTCCACATAGTATCTACCTTGAACCTACATCGATAAGGCTGGTTTCCTCATACCGTATACCCCGCCTACAATAGTCCTGTTTGATCTGTCTCGCCTCCATCAGCACCAAGACAGGTGTAAGAAACAGTCAGATTCATTCCGTCTTCAATTCATCATCTTTTTACCACATTTTTGTTTTAACAACTAATTTGTCAAAATGCGAATTTTTTGCATATTCATGATGCTTATTTTGTTTAATAAAAACAGACGAACAAACCTGTCATCTTATCATCACCTTGATTATCTTATTTATCCAGATACATACATTATGTGGTTGCTCCTGCTTGCAGACGATCAGATCCGATCTTTTGACACTATTTCTTTTTCACTCAAGATAGTTTTTCAATGGTTCAATGCAATGTATTACTTGATGTGCTAATATTTCAATATTTATATTGAAGTTACCTAGATATTAGTTTATTTCTATAACAGATACAATTAGAGTAACAAAACTAATAAAATAGATATTTGAATATGCAATACTCTTAATTTTCGCGCCAACAATTTTAGTCAAAGGTTGGCTATTTTCTTAGCCCCTCTGAAATATGTTCCAAGACATCACCACAATCACGCTCCCTTCACTGGACAGGTTCATCCTCTATTTGATGACGATAATTTTTCAAATCTGCAAAACAAATACACTTGACGAATCTGGACAAGTTTGCCGCCATTTTTAATTTGGTAGTCTGCAAATTGACAGAGTTGACACCCGTATTAAAAGGAATTAAGACAAAGCCAAAACACGTAATTATTATGTGCTATTGACTTTCATTGTCCGGTTTAAAATAGCTTTAACTGCTGTTAGTAACACCCAATAATGCTATTCTAAGTTCACCAAAAGTTTATCACTTTGAAACAGAACTCTTTTTACATACAAAAGAAACCGTGTTGCATTTCAAACCCTGCATCTGATGTTAATGTATATCAATCTTATACATGTATTCAAATTCTACCTTATAATTAAATAAAAATTCAAATTTTTAATAATTATGATATTCCTATTCCTAGATATGTATATTTGTTAGGGAGTAAAGTAAACCAAATTAAGCCAAACTTACTATTTAGAAAACAAGTTAATGTATTCATTATATTATGTCAATGTTCAAAGTAAATGAATCAAGTACCATTATCGTCTCAAATATGGAGTTTTATGTTTTCAATAATAATAATATCATAAGCATGAATAATGTCTTAACATTAAGGCAGACATATTTCTCTTTTTCTTAATTATATAGACTTATTTCGTATATTATTCAAATTAATCAAAGATTTGGTCTCCTTCAAACATCACTTTGTCGTAAATCAAAAAGTTTCCAAAGAAATGTTTAACATATCGTTGTTTGAAGTTTAAAAACAACGAGGTTAATCGTTTTGAATACGTATAGAAACCTTGCCATTAATTTAACACAATTATTTCATGTCATGAAATACTCTCACCCTTATCATTAGAATAAACCAACACAATTGAAATTCAATGGTTTCTGCAACCATTGTTTCTTTCAGTGTCATGATAGTATCAGGTTGAATCAACCTATCTCGTTCTTGATGTAAATTAAAACAGTAAAAATAGTTATATAAATCAAGATTTTCAGGGTATTCTGATTTAATGATACTTTTGGCGCATTAGTACCGTTTCTTTGGTCATTATAAATAATGTTGCTTGTGTTATATTTCTTGTGCCTATTTAATATGGACATATTATTTTCTAACTTGTGTATGCAATCTCGTGCGATTAGAAATGATATATATATATAGATGAAGTCGATAAGATTTTAATTTTCATGATATACTCGCTCTGACAAAAAAATTGACAAGTAAAAAAAACCCCATAATTCCGTATGCACAAAAGTTTTATCTGTTTTTGAAGACATCAGAATTTTTCAATGCAGCAAAGAATTTTGTCGGTTTTAATGTTAGTGGTAGAGCGCTCGCGCTGCAAGCGAGAGGTCCCGGGTTCGAGTCCCTGTTCGGCCAGGATTTTTTTCTAATTAAATGAAATCCTGGCCTGTTTGTGATTTGTCTTATTGTTATTAATGTTCTAGTGTACGATGCGTATTTCTCCATTTCTTTATCTGTTAGTTAAATGATAAATTGGTCATATATGATATTTAATTGAAGGGCTCAAAAGACCTGCTTGATTTTTAGTAGTTTTTTGGTCGTAGTATGGAATGATATTAACCGAATTTATCATTATTAATTATGTACACTTAATCTAAAAGCAAACATTAATACACACTGACACATGTTGTTATCACTCAGCTTGAAATTGTGTGCAACACCATAACCTGTTATGGTCAAGACTAATAACAATAACAATCATTTTGGGAACGTAGCATTCCATTCTAAGCGGTAAACAATCTCGATAAAACCAGTACAAAACATAGTAAAAATGTGTTAACGCAATACTTAATTTGTTATGTTATGTGCTGGTAGTACCTAAGTGTTCAACCTTGTTGAAAAGAGTGTTATTTATCCGAAACGTTGGTTATTGTTTTTGGTCTTGAACATATTATCATAATCAAAATCTACCTGAAAATTGAAAGTGTTGCTGACGATACCGGTTTGTGTAGTTGAATTGAAATATTTAATTCAATTCAAAATTAGAAAATCAATACACTGTTCTTTTTTATTTTAAAGTTAAAAAATGGACTATTCCTTTAAAAAATCAAGAAAATGTTTAAAAGAAGGTCATATGTTGGAATTTGTTTCAAAGACAATAATGATGACATGCAATTGAGTGACAAGATACTTTAAGTTCAAATCATTACAGATGTGTTACATCCTCCACATTGTTTGACGTGCCTACGACAATTCCTATTCTATCAATAGCATTCGGATGAATTAATCAGTTAAATCTGATACTTCTTATAAACCATGACATAAAATGATACATACACAAGTTCTTACACAGGGCGCGGTGTCTCCTCCTACAAACATTCCCAAGTATCCTGAAGGGTACTTCACGGCTATTCTACATACAAAATCAACCATCAGCATCGATTTTGCATATCTTATTTTGAATTTGTATGTCATTTTGCTGAATTTCCGTAACAAGATACAAGTATCATTTTTCATATTATCAAGTCAAAGTATTGTTCGATAGGCATTTCAAGGGAGCAATAAGATTTGGATTTTACTTGAGTCATATACAGCTGGATTGAGGAGTGTGTGTTGGTTTGTCGTGCATTATGTCAATGATAGAGGTGTATGTGTGTGAATTGATGTCATGGGGCATGATAATATAACACAAGTATTGCCCATTGCAAGTCAACTTAACTCAAGTGGTAGTTGGCACCAATGTCTTATGTTAGTTAACAAATCTTAAACTGTGGCGTATGTTTTGTCGTATATATCTCTATCTACCTCATGGCGTTCACCTGAATTGCCTGTAAACAGGGATGTCAAAGGCTGTAGTGTTGTATTGAATTTGGTGTGCGGCTTCAGGGTGCAACATGGGCTGGGCAAGCAAGAAATGTACATAAAAGATTGGATATAGCCAGGGATGATCGACAAATTGTGTAAAGAAAAGAAGGCCTCTCCATAGCATGCCCAAAATACCACCGTATCCATCTCTTATATTGACTATTCCCCCATTAAATTGACTGATTACACATAGTGTTTATTTTGTAACACACACAGCTGTTTATACCTAGCGAATGTATCTTGATAATTAAATCATTGTCGACAAGCCACGATTTTGATTGAAATGTACACACTATCTATATGTGATAGGGGAAGATCTAGCATTTTTTGTTGTAAAAGGAGAAGAGAAAATGGGCCCAATTCCTAATCGATAGTATGCCGTGTAAGTAGTGTAAGTTGCTGATGGCATAGTATACTCCCCAACAAGAAACTGTCGTAAAATATCAACACAAGATAAATGTACCGTGGGCGCTTTATCATGTCAGGCTTACAAGCAAAAGATACTAAGGGTGGGCAACTGAGTAAACAGCCTGTAATTATTCACATTTACAATGACAACTTGGTAAATTTTGCCTCAATCACATTTGCTTGGAACAAGCCATACGCTTTTGCAACGGGCCTCTAAAGGAGTGAAAATAAAAGTAGATAGTAAGAAAATAACGTGTCCTCTCCAATCTCTTGTCAAGTTTGAGTCAGTATTTGCAGCCAAATGATGTGATTTAGATGATAATTTTACAATGACTCGTGATTGTTACAGATTCTAACTCATCATAGCGGTATTGACCAGATTATATCCCCGAGCGGCCTGGGTACAAATCATCGAGCTTGACCCTTGAAAAATCACACGCATTTCTGCCTTATACTCGTCAGTACTTTCCTAAGCATCAAGCTTACTCTTTATATTGATGCAGACAATTGTGACTTTACATGTTGAGTATTGAGATTCCCAACAGACCTTTTAGGTAAAAGAATTTAACTATCTCCATGGATATGGGATTTTCCTCTAAGTTGAAATTTCAAGGATTTGCAAAAGCAGGCCATTGACAAAATTTCAATATATACATTGACATATTGGTTAAAACTTGTAAATATACATCGGCATATTGATTGAAATAAAGGACTAGTAATCTGCCAAAGACAGATGATTGTTTTACTTTAGCTAATTTACATTTACAATGCAAGTTTAACTTATCTGCTTATTCGGTGATTACATATCAGAGAATCCAACTGTGGTTTGAATTGCTATGCTATTCTAATCACAGGGTATTTTCGGGAATATTTTTAGGTTTTGTGGTGGCACATGCTTTGAATATTATCCTCAATATGCGCAACTTATTTGTAGATGATTCAAAATGGCACTTAAAATAAATCATAGTATTTATAGTGATTTTCAATCAATAGAAAATCTCTGAAATTGAAAAAAAAAAAGACCAGACATCTTTTATATGCATGCAATTACGTTCAGCTCAAATGCACATCCAAAATGGCTTCAATATTTACTTAATTAAGCTGATATAACTATAC